>CM059810.1:47721692-48014192 GCA_030435695.1 Brachymystax lenok tsinlingensis
AGAGAGAGAGAGAGTGGCAGGGGAGAGAGCGAGAGAACGGTGGGGGAGACAGGGATTGGGGGATAGCAAGGAGAGGAGAAGAGGTGGAGGGGAAAGGGTTAGCGGGTTCACTTACAGATCTGTCATTTCATCAAACCATGATTATGAAAGGATAGACGGAGAGAGGGAGGGAGGGAGGGAGAGAGAGATCAACAGAGAGGGAGAGAGTACATATAGGATAGTGAGAGGAAAATACAGAGGGTTAACAAAGGACAGGTTGGATGTGTTGATGACAGAAGGATAGAGAGATAGATAGAGGGATAGGTTGGATGTGTTGATGACAGAAGGATAGAGAGATAGATAGAGGGATAGGTTGGATGTGTTGATGACAGAAGGATAGAGAGATAGATAGAGGGATAGGTTGGATGTGTTGATGCCAGAAGGATAGAGAGATAGATAGAGGGATAGGTTGGATGTGTTGATGACAGAAGGATAGAGAGATAGATAGAGGGATAGGTTGGATGTGTTGATGCCAGAAGGATAGAGAGATAGATAGAGGGATAGGTTGGATGTGTTAATGACAGAAGGATAGAGAGATAGATAGAGGGATAGGTTGGATGTGTTGATGACAGAAGGATAGAGAGATAGATAGAGGGATAGGTTGGATGTGTTAATGACAGAAGGATAGAGAGATAGATAGAGGGATAGGTTGGATGTGTTGATGACAGAAGGATAGAGAGATAGATAGAGGGATAGGTTGGATGTGTTGATGCCAGAAGGATAGAGAGATAGATAGAGGAATAGGTTGGATGTGTTAATGACAGAAGGATAGAGAGATAGATAGAGGGATAGGTTGGATGTGTTGATGCCAGAAGGATAGAGAGATAGATAGAGGGATAGGTTGGATGTGTTGATGACAGAAGGATAGAGAGATAGATAGAGGAATAGGTTGGATGTGTTGATGACAGAAGGATAGAGAGATAGATAGAGGAATAGGTTGGATGTGTTGATGCCAGAAGGATAGAGAGATAGATAGAGGGATAGGTTGGATGTGTTGATGCCAGAAGGATAGAGAGATAGATAGAGGGATAGGTTGGATGTGTTGATGCCAGAAGGATAGAGAGATAGATAGAGGGATAGGTTGGATGTGTTGATGCCAGAAGGATAGAGAGATAGATAGAGGGATAGGTTGGATGTGTTGATGCCAGAAGGATAGAGAGATAGATAGAGGGATAGGTTGGATGTGTTGATGCCAGAAGGATAGAGAGATAGATAGAGGGATAGGTTGGATGTGTTGATGCCAGAAGGATAGAGAGATAGATAGAGGGATAGGTTGGATGTGTTGATGCCAGAAGGATAGAGAGATAGATAGAGGGATAGGTTGGATGTGTTGATGCCAGAAGGATAGAGAGATAGATAGAGGGATAGGTTGGATGTGTTGATGCCAGAAGGATAGAGAGATAGATAGAGGGATAGGTTGGATGTGTTGATGACAGAAGGATAGACAGAGGGAGAGAAAGAGGCATATTCGTGTTCTGTAGCAAACCACATCACAGGGTCTACATCCGAAATAGCACCCTGTTCCCTACATAGTGCACTACTTTTGACCAGCAAATAATTTCGGACACAGTCAGAGTATGGAAGTGTTAATGTCACAGAGAGAGAGAGAGAGAGAGTCAGAAAACATAAAAAGATATAAAACAATCTGGCCACTAGCTGAAAAAAAAGCAAAGTTGAAAGGGATTTTTTTACTTTAAGAGACTGACTGTGTAGAGGAGAGTGGTTTCAACCCCTGATGCACCGCATTTAGAATTAAGCCTCAAAATGATTAAACTATTAAACATGAGCGGCTTAATGCAGCAGATACATAGACCATCTGATTCTGAACAGAGTTGAAATCACTCCGAGACGAGAGAGCGAGGGATGGATGGAGAGATAAAGAGTGGAGGAAGGGGGGTGCTTAGCTAAAACTTTAGGGCGAATCCATCTTGCAGAGACAGGGGGCAGTACGTAAGAAAGAGGGGAGAAGAAGAAAGAGGAGAAGGGAGGGGGAGGGATGCGGCAGAGGGAGAGAGGGATTATTCACCGTTTCAAATGAATAAATCCGTATTGTGTGAATCTGGCACACACAGAGAGAGAGGGAGCGAGGGAGGAAAAGAGAGAGCATCACATCGACAAGACCTAAAGATCAAAGAGATCCACAACAAAAATAGAGGGAAATAATTCTCAACTGCCAAGAAAAGGGGAAGAACAAGAACTGAATTAAATAAAGTGTTTTCATGATCTAAAATCTCTCTGCACTGGACTTGGAGTTATCTTCTCTGTAGTTACAACCATCAGATACCAATCAACTAAAGAAGAACTTAACAGAACATGAAAGAGAAACGAACGAACGTTCCATTGGAATAAAGAGAAACTCAGCCTGGACACAGGTGCAGAAGAGAAGAGAGAGAGAGAGAGAGAGAGAGAGAGAGAGAGAGAGAGAGAGAGAGAGAGAGAGAGAGAGAGAGAGAGAGAGAGAGAGAGAGAGAGAGAGAGAGAGAGAGAGAGAGAGAAGAGAAGAGAAGAGAAGGAAAGCATCAGAGGGTATATTATTTCTGTGTCATCACCCCCCGATGAGAGGACAACACCTGCCAGGTGAGTTATGTTGTTAAAGCACAGCCAGGTGGGGACAGTTTTGCAAACAACTATAGAACAGAATTATGTCAAATATAATATGTCACGTTTTAGTTTTGCTAGTTGTAATTATATGAAGAGCTGTCAGTGTCAGTTTTTCGGGATCCTTCAGGGGTGCAGTGATGGGTGAGCTCAGCTGCCCCAGTGCATCATGGGGGAGAGAGGGTGTGAAGGCGCTTGTGCTCTATTCGCTCCTAGCAGTCGGTGAGTGAGGTTATTTTTCTTCACAAATTCTATTGTATTAATATACATTTATTATGAGTGTATATATATCAACACTTTATCTGCTACCCTTTTCATGTGTTTATAATAGCTGATATTTGTGATTTACAGTAGGTGTAGGCCTAACAATTTCGGTGAAATTGATGTGAAATATACCAAAGAGAAGAGATACAAACCAATCAATATTTCCCTCCTCTCCTTTTCTGTCGATCTCTTTATCTCATCCGCCAGTACACACATCCCATGCCCAGCCTCCCCTCCCTCTCTCCCTCCTGGCCAAAATCATTGTCCCCCCTCCCTGGCACGCTCTGCCCCTGTCGCAGGCTGATCTTGGCCCACTGTTCTCCAACTCCAGCCCCTTTGCCTTCTCCCAGTCCCTGCTCATGGTGCCTCCGGCTGGGGAAGCCTCCAAAGCGGAGGTCCGGGCTTCATTCGGGCCTTACTCTGTCAACCAGGTAAATCAATTGGGATTGGGGTCCTTGACAATCAGCAGAATGCTGTAGGTCTCTGCTTATACATTTGGAGAATTAGTTCCATAGATTTTATATTATTCCTGTGTGTCCTAAGAAGTTGCAAGATAATATGTAACGCAGAGATCTTCTAGCCCTCTCTCTAACAGTGTAACCCTCTCTCTCTCTCTCTCCTTCTCTCACTCCTCAGCTGGTCCCTGGGCCCATCCTCCCGCTCTCCCCTCCGCTGTCTGCATCTCTCCTCTCTGAACACGTGGAGAGAGAGAGGGATGGAGGAGGGAAGGAGAGGTCCCGGGTGCGGGTGTTGTTCCATGTACGAGGGGACACCAGCAGAGGGAGCTGTATCGCCCTCCACGCCTTCAAAGAGACCGAGGAGCAGAAGGCTTCCTGTATCACACAGGTGTGTTCGTGCCACACATTATATATAGCCACCATCACCTGTGGCCATTCAAAAGACTGAAGCCGGACTAAAAGTTTTCTTTGGAACTCTAGTGGGACTCTGAATGATGGATGTGTTGTATTGTGTGTTTTTACACTGGCCAATACACTGAAACGTTCTGTTCTATATAAAGTATGACACTTGTTCCATATAAAGTATGACACCTGTTCTATATAAAGTGACACTCGTTCTATTATAAAGTACAACACTTGTTCTATATAAAGTATGACACTTGTTCTATATAAAGAATGATTCTTGTTCTATATAAAGTATGACACTTGTTCTATATAAAGTATGACACCTGTCCTATATAAGGTAGGACACCTGTTCTATATAAAGTATGACAACAAAAACTCAACAATCACTCTCTTCATCCATTCCTCCTCTCTCCTTCCCAGCCTCCACTGGGTCTATGTGTGGTGACCCTGGCCCTACCTAAGGACTGGTTTGAGGCGGATCAGACCAGCCAGCCCTACCTCAGCCCCAACCAGCGTGCCAGGCACACACACCGACACCGCACCCGTGATCGGGGACGACGGCACGAGGGTGTTGTCGTCGGTGGAGCCGGTGGCATCCCCTTCCCAGGTGCTCTTCGTTACAGCCCCGCCCACGCCGGCGACCGCATCCAGCTGTACTACTCATTGTTCGGCACAGCATCCAACCTCAAACTAGCACCCCCTAGGTGTGTGGAAGACAAATTACCGCAGTCTCAGAGAGAGTTGTTTTATATAGGAGCTGTGACTCTGAGGGAGTACAATAAGGGGAAAGAGGCCAACAGGACCAAAGAGGAAATAGGCTGTTGCAATGGACAGGAAGAGGATGAGCTACGGTTGGATTCCAACGTGCTGATTCGCTATCGCAGGGGACCGGTCCGCACGGGACATCCAATAGGGGTTTCTGTGAACCTGAGGGCCAATTTCAGTGCAGAGTTTGTTGTTATCCGGTAAGTCTTTGTTACGTGATGCTCTGTGATGTAAGTGATAAACCAGCTAATTGAAAAGGGAGACCTGATGATGACCTAAACACATATAGGAACATAGCAGTGTGCAGGTTCTTCTCTTTTACTGATAAATACTGTATTCATATTTCGATATCAAACCATGTCTCTCACTGCCAGTGTATCTGTCTAGTATGAATAGTATGTATACAGTATGTAGTACATGTCCGTTGGGGACGGCAGGTAGCCTAGCGGTTAGAGAGGAGAGCCAGCAACCGGAGGGTTGCCACTTCAGTTCCTGGGTCAGATGGGAAAAATCTGTCAGGAAGTGAGCTGGCAACCGGAGGGTTGCTGGTTTCAAATCCTAGATGCCATTGTCTGTCGTTGTGCCCTTGAGCAAGGCACGTAACCCCCCCACAACAACAGCTCCCCGGGTGCCTAGTGTGAAAGCCCCCCGCTCCTCTCCAGAACCTGTGTACGTATGTGTCTTTCAGAGGGGGTTGGGTTAAAAGCGGATGTCAAATTTCGGTTGAACAATAAAGCGATCTTAATTTCCATTTTAGTCATTTCCCAGACTCTCTTATTCAGGGCGACAAACAGTAAGTCACACTATATCTGTATCTATTCCAGACTGAAGGTGAAGAAAGGCCTTCTGTCTCTGGTTGCCCAGCGCTCGCTGAACTCCGACCTCTGGATTGTGAACCTGGAGACAACCCAGGGCTCCAAACATGATGTCATCTCCATCATCTGCCACAAACTGGCGGGACACATGGACAGCGACAGGTATTACTTCATCATATATATTACTGTACAATATTACTCAGGTACAATATTACCTCAGTGAAGGAACGTATTCAATTTAACCGGTTTGTGACATGTCGGTTACATTTTTGACTAGATACATTATTCAAATTGCATGCAAGTGATACCACATATGTGAGAGAATATTATTCTATTAAATATTCCAACATATGTGATTTTTTTCCATCGTATTGCTTTTTTCCGGACCCCTTTTCCCACCCTCTTTCTTCTGTCGCCGCCCTCCCGCCTCCTCTCCCTCAGTCCCGCTGCTCTGCAGCAGGTTGCCTGTCTGTCAGTGGACGGCTTGCGAAGGAGTTTCGGGGTTGCCATGACTGTATCGGCCAGCTGGTGGGTAGAGTACTCAGGCCGTAAAAACCCTCCGCCACCACACGGCGGAGTAGTGAGCAGCTTCTCCTTCACTGACAGAGAGATAGTGGGAATCTCTCCCATAACTGAGGTCGGTAGAACTTTATTCAATCAGGGTCAATTTCCCAGGACACAGAATCTCCATTGAGCATGCCTCATAGTCCAAAACTCGAAGCCAGGAAAAAAAAAACATGCCTCATAGTCCAAAACTCGAAGCCAGGAAAAAAAAAGAGTCCAGAAGTTTTAGTCCGGGAAATTGGTTTCTTCTTGTTACATAGTCTGTATGTATGTACTATGCAGTAGACTAATGGATAATGTGATAGCTACAGCACATATCCATGCATCTACAGATCTCTTAGTGTTGCGGTGGACTGTTTCTGCCTTAAAAAGCTCATTGTGCTTATTCCTAAATAAGGCCAATAAACTGAACTTGTTGTCATCAACACACAGAGTGGCATGATCATCAACACGGCCATCTTGACCAGCGAGCCCGTGTCACTTCCTGTCATTGTGTTGGCAGTGGGGCATGATGGGAAGGTGTCTGATATCACCGCGGCGGTGAAGTGCCAGTCGTCAAACGATGATATCGTCAAGGTAAGCAGACACGACTGTACATACTGTGAACACACACGCACACGCTCCTGTCCAATTTTTTTTTGTTCTGTGTTTTTTTACGCTGATATAAACTTTTTAGGACATCTCCGCCATCATTTCCTATGACCAAAAACTGCTTCTGTACATCAGAACAGCAATCACTAACCTCAATTTGGATGACAATTTCTACTTCAACGAGTTGGCACCTCTGGAACGTCGGCACCTCTGGACTAGCCCTAATCCCTGGGACGCGAAAGAGGAAACGACGGCACCAGAGAGGCAAACGAGCCGGCATCCTGACGAAACTACGTTGGCGAGCAAATAAACTACCTCTACTCTCCGTTCTATTGGCAGACGTACGATCACTAGAGAACAAACTGGATGAGCTCCGTCTGAGAGGATCCTATCAACGGGACCTGAACAACTGGAAGAAGATGGTGTGGTTTTTTTTTGTTAACAACAAGCTGGTGCGGGATCTCTAATGTTAAGGAAATCTCGAGTTTTTGCTCGCCTGAGTTAGAATAGCTCATGATAAGCTGCAGACCCTAATTTACCAAGAGAGTTCTCATCTATATGATTTGTAGCCGTCTATTTAACACCACAGACCGATGCTGGCACTAAGACCGCACTCAACCAACTCTATAAGGCCATAAGCAAACAAGAAAATGCTCATCCAGAAGGGGCGCTCCTAGTGGCCGTTGATTTTAATGCAGGAAAACTGAAATCTGTTTTCTCATTTCTACCAGCGTGTCACTGTGCAGCTAGAGGCGACAAAACTCCTGCTCATCTTTACTCTTCACGCAGAAAGACAGACAAGCCTCTCCCTCGCCCTCCCTTTGGCAAATCTGACCATATCCTCCTTATTCCTGTTTAAAAGCAAAAACTCAAACAGGAAGTACCAGTGACGTGCTCAATACGGAAGTGGTCCACTGAAGCGGATGCTAAGCTACAGGACTGTTTCGCTAGCACAAACTGGAATATGTTCCGGGATTCATTCGATAACATTGAGGAGTTTATCAGTCACCGGCTTCATTAACAAGTTGCATCGATGAGTCGACAACGTCGTCCCCACAGTAACCGTACTTACATATCCCAACCAGAAGCCATAGATTACAGGCAATACTCGCTCTGAGCTCTAGGAGCGGGACACTAATCCGGACGTTTATAAAAAATCCTACTATGATCTCCAACGAGCCATCAAACAGGCAAAGCATCAAATCAGGACTAAGATCGAATCCTACTACGCCGGCTCTGGCGCTTGTCAGATGTGGCAGGGCTTGCAAACTATTGCAGATTACAAAGGGAAACCCAGCTGAGAGCTGCCCAGTGACACCAGCCTACCAGACTAGCTAAATGTCTTCTATGCTCGCTTCGAGACAAGCAACACTGAACCATGCAACACTAAAAGGCTGGTCATGGTTCACATCAGTACCATCATCTCTGACACCCTGGACCAACTCCAATTCACATACCGCCCCAACAGGTCCACAGATGACGCAATCTCTTTTGCACTCCACACTGCCCTTTACCATCTGGATAAGAGGAACACCTATGTGAGAATGCTGTTCATTGACAACAGCTCAGTGTTCAACACCATAGTGCTCTCCAAGCTCATCACTAAGCTCAGGACACTGGGACTGAACACCTCCCTCTGCAACTGGATCCTGGACTTCCTGACGGGCCGCCCCCAGGTGATGAGGGTAGACATCCGCCACACTGACCCTCAACACGGGGCCCCTCAGGGGTGCGTGCTTTGTCCCCTCTTGTATTACCTGTTCACCGACGACTGCATGGCCACGTATGACTCCAACACCATAATTAAGTTTGCAGATGACAATAAGACAGACAGTGTGGTGCCAGGACAACAACCTTTCCATCAACGTCAGCAAGACAAAGGAGCTGATCGTTGAATACAGGAAACGGGGGGCTGAGCACGCCCTCATCCATATCGACAGAGTTCCTCTGTGTCCAAATCACTAAGGAATTAACATGTTCCCACCAACACAGTCTTGAAGAAGGGCCTCTTCACCCTCAGGAGAATGAAAAGATTTGTTATGGGGCCTCAGATCCTCAAAAAGTTCTACAGCTGCACCACTGAGAGCATCTTGACTGGCTGTATCAACACTTGGTATGGCAACTGCTCGGCATCCGACCTCAAGGCGCTACAGAGGGTAGTGCTTACAGCCCAGTACATCACTGGGGCCGAGCTCCCTGCCATCCAGAGCCTCAAAGACTCCAGCCACCCAAGTCATAGACTGTTCTCTCTGCTACCGCACGGCAGGCGGTACCGATGCACCAAGTCTGGGACCAACAGAACCCTGAACAGCTTCTACCCCAAACCCATAAGACCAAATAGCTATCCGGACTATCTGCATTGGCCCTCCTTTTGACTCATCACATACGCTGCTGCTACTGTTTATTATCTATCCTGTTGCCTAGTCACTTTACCCCTACCTATACGTACATATCTACCTCAATTACCACGCACCCCTGCACATCGACTGGGTACTGGTACCCTTTGTATTTAGCCAAGTTACCGTTACTCATTGTGTATTTATTCCTCTTGTTATTATTTTACAATTTTTTCTCTCTGCATTGTTGGGAAGGGCCCGTAAGTAAGCATTTCACTGTTAGTGTAGACTTGTTGTTTTACTAAGCATGTGACAAATACAGTTTGCTTTGTTTAGATTGATTTGACACACAATCCTCCACTCCCTTTACCCCCCTCTGACTTTATTCAACAGGTGTCAAGCGATTGCTCCACCCTCTTTGTCGACGGAAGCGAATCAGGGGTGGGCAGCACCTGCGTAAGGGTGGAGTTTCTCCTGGGCACTCTCAGCGGGTCCCTGTGTCTGTCCGTGTGGGCTCCTGTCGTCCCACTGCGCGTCTCACTGTCCGACAACGAGCTGAGCGCCATCGAGGGCTGGAACCACTACGCGGAGAACGGGTGAGTCCCTGTGCGTGTGTCTAGAGAAAGATGCAGACACACTGAGCAGGAATTACATAAAGCAGGATTAGACATGGCCATGTCATTAACATCAAGATTCCTAAAGCAGTTGATAGAATGATGGGGACTGGAACAGTTGGAACTCCCATTTTTATGTATTTTTATTTAACCTTTATTTATCTAGGCAAGTCAATTAAGAACAGATTCTTATTTACAATGACGGCCTGGAAATCTGTTCTCCTTTTAACATAATCTCCTTTCCTAATCCATCTGTATCTGTCTCAAGACAGAGAGGTTGAAACACCAGACCAGGAATGTCCAGTGGTAGAAAAAGTACCCAATTGTCATACTTGAGTAAAAGTAAAGATACCTTTAATAGAAAATGACTCAAGTAAAAGTGAAAGTCACCCAGTAAAATACTAGAGTAAAAGTCTAAAAGTATTTTTATTTAAATGTACTTAAGTATCATAATTTACTTTAGGAATGTAGTAAACTAAAAGTTATAAAGTCAAAAATATAAATAGTAAAGTACAGTACAGATACCCCAAAAAACTACATAAGTAGTACTTTACACCACTGGCAATGTCTGGTAGAACAGTAAAGGGCTGTGTTCCACTTGGCACCCTATTCCATATATAGTGCACTACTTTTGACCTTAGCCATATGGACCCTTGTCAAAAGTAGTGCACTATATAGGGAATAAGGTGTGATTTGGTCTACTGCCAAAAAGCTTCATTCACCATACAAACACTACAGGCAAACAGCTGGTAGACGAGACTACTAATTCCCTAACCCAGAGCGTTAAAATAGGCTCTGCATTATCCACCTCTTACTCCTAAATGGCCCCTACCTGCTCAACAATTCAAACACTGACATGATGACTAGCTGTCACATCTCAACCAGGGTTGGGGTCAATTCCATTTCAATTCCAGTCAATTCAGAAAGTACACCAACATTCCAATTTTCTTCATGTTTTTCATGAGGACAAATTTGAATATGAGTTTGGTTTACTTTTTGAATTGACTGGAATTGAAATGGAATTGACCCCAACCCTCAACATATTTAAGCTTATGATGTCTCCATTTCTGGTTTTGCCCAGCTTCTATGCCACAGTCAGATGTGTAATCTCTCTCTCTCTCCTCATCCATCCATCCTTCTCTCTACCCCCCAACCCCCTGTCTCATACCCCCCTCTCTCTCCTCCTCATCCATCCATCCTTCTCTCTACCCCCACTCCCTCTCTCATACCCCCTCTCTCTCCTCCTCATCCATCCATCCTTCTCTCTACCCCCCACTCCCTCTCTCATACCCCCTCTCTCTCCTCCTCATCCATCCATCCTTCTCTCTACCCCCACTCCCTCTCTCATACCCCCTCTCTCTCCCTCCCTTTCTTTCCCTGCTCCCCAGCTGTTCTCCAGTGTACCAGAGGTCCACGGTTCAGGTTCTGACCCAGTTCAGTGCTCAGGGGGGCCAGGGTCAGCTGACCTACCTGCTGGGCTCCTCTGATTGGTTTGTGGATGCCACAGAGATGGTCCGTAATTGGCTGAGGGTAGAGAATCCTCGCGTGGCGATCCTCGACAAGCAGAGCAATCTGATTGGTCTACAACCGGGGAAAACTTCAGTTCATGTGAGTATCATGTAATACGAACAAGTAATATGATGTTGTATTTCGAATAGCATGGTGAATTTTAGCAATTTTACCAATGATGAGATCTGACCAAATGGAGATTTGGTCAGATCTCAAATATATTGAAGATTTTAAATATTCTATTACCTATGGAAAGTAAACTTGAACAAGATACGAACAGCCAATACATTTATTGACACCCCTTCTCTTGTCTCTCAGGTCATATCAAGCCAATGGGACGGTGTTCTGGGTAGCTGTGATGTCATCGTGACCTCTGAACCCGTGACCCCAGGTGACCTCTCAGTGCAAGTTGTGGGAGGACTCGGTATGTCAATCAATGCAAGCCCTGCCCATCCTGCGGTTGTCACAGCAACAGTGACAGCATACAACATCCTCTACAACCATGGGCAGGTGAATTCCGTGTTTTTTCTTGACCCACTAACTTCACTAAAACGTTTAAATAACAGTAACTTCAGTGGGACGTTTGTGCTTCAGTATGGTATGACGTTTGTGCTTCAGTATGGTATGACACTGAACATTTCTCTCTTTCCCCCCTCCCCCTCCCTCCCCCTTATCTCCATTGTCCTTCTCTTTCTCTCCACCAGGAAGCGTCCGTCAGTGTCTGGCTCCAGTTCAGTGATGATAGCGCCACGTTGCTCTCCACCTTCACCCGTGGTACCTTCGCCCTTCGCCTCTCCTCATTGGCAGAGACCGTGGTTGCCGTGACGCCCGGCCCGTCGCTGCGCGTCGTCGCCCAGGGCGAAGGGGGCGGGCCTTTACTGAAAGCAGAACTCCTGGTCACCACCTGCAAGCCAATGGCAAACTCCGTTGACGGGGACCTGGTCAATTCGAAGGAAGGAAGCGGGACCAGGAGGCTGGCTAAAGGATCTGGTTGGATCAGGGTGAACCTGGACTCTGACCTGCGTCCAATGGGGAGCGAGGAGGCGAACTTTGAGCTGCTCGACATTTCGGACAGGGACGTTAAGTACAGCGACTTCCCGGACAATGACATAAGCATAGGGAATGTCACCACCGTCAAAGGTGACGACTACGATGACAAGGCCGGCGATGGAATGATGGCCAGGAACGACCTGGAGAGAGCGGTGTTGACCCCGAATCACGAAGAGAGCGCTGTGTACTTCTCTCCCGGGGTGGAGAGAGAGAGGGAGGAGAAACTGGAGGACACAGAGCTGAGGGTGGGTGTCGGGGCAGTTCTCTCCCTTCTCTGCCTCTCCGTACTCCTCTTCCTGGTGAATTGTCTGCCCTGCGCTTTGAGGGAGAGGAGGAGGATGAGGAGGAGGAAGGACATGAACGTGGAGGGGGTGGAGAAGGAAAAGGGGGAGGAAGGAAAAGAGGAGGAGGCAAAGGATATTGCAGAAAAGAAGGACAAAATAACATCGTACCCCAGGGTAATTTCACTTCATGAGACTAATCCAGAAGAGAGAGAGGGGCAGTCAGATCAAAGCATTGACCATTAAGGCTGCATCGGAATAGGCACCCTAATCCCTTTAAGAGCCCAGGTCAAAAGTTGTGCACTATGTAGGGAATACGGTGCCATTTTATTCAGGAGAGAAAGGTTGTTGATAAAAATCAACATTCTTAGGAAAATTGACTATATATATTTCTGTCACTGTGTCACCAACAACGTATCTTAACGTCTTACAAGGTCGTCTTCGTATAGGCTAGTCTTTTTCTCAGTTATTTATTTCGGGAATGTTTGTCTATCTACCATCGCACATATACAGTAACTATCCAACACAGGTTAAATATGTGTGCAGAAACAACGCACGTACACGATTGTACATATCTGCCATATTTATTTTATTGGTAATTATTTCACATTCATGCATATACAATTGGTTGTCATATCTTTTTTCGATTTAGGACTCGATGCAATCCGTATCGCTGAAGTTCACCGCTATATTGCAATTGAATTTTAAAAGGCAACGTTCCCACGTTCGCTGAGACTGAATTCACGATAAATACTGCATATGTCAGCTCAATTGGAAATTACCTTTAAAATTTCAAGCGCGCTGTAGCATTGAACTTCAGTGATACCGAATGAATCAAAAAACCAAACCAAAAAATCCTGCCGGGATTTAATCCCAGTTGTAGGATGCCAACATGCTTATTCCTTCCTGATTCCAGAGATTCTCCAACTGGGATTCCTGTAAGAACTGGGAATTTGGGGCAAGTTACCAGAATGTGCAACTCTATTCCTGCACATTATATTGTTCTGGTTGATCTACTCATCAACCAAAAGGAAAACCCACTAAATATACATTATAGAATAACTCATGTGAAACATGTTATTCTCCTGCTTGGAAAAGGTTGTAAATGAACTTAAATCCTAACAATAAAATATATTTTTTTTCCATTTGATTTAGTGATAATTAGGAAATAGTTTGATTCCTTGATTAACTTAAAAACATAAAAACAATTATCTGGTCTAATTCATCAGTCAATCTGTCCAGAGTTTGGCTGTGTTTGCATACTGATGTGATTGTGCCCAGAGGTATTGTTCTGATCTGGCCAGACCTCCAGGCAAGAGAGAGCTGTCTGGCCCATATGGATCTTAGAGATATCACCTCCGGCCGTAATTGGGAGTCCCATAGGGCGGTGCATAATTGGCCCAGCGTCGTCCAGGTTTGGCTGAGGTTGGCCATCATTGTAAAAAGGAATTTGTTCTTAACTGACTTGCCTAGTTAAATAAAAATAAATACAAGATTAAGGCACTACTTATTCACTACTAGGTTGCATCATGGGAGTTGGAAATAGTGCTCAGTTAGTGAGGTTGAAACACCAAACCAGGAGTCCAGTGGTGGAAAAAGTACCCAATTGTCATACTTGAGTAAAAGTAAAGATACCTTAATAGAAAAAAAGTCACTCAGTAAAATACTACTTGAGTAAAAGTCTAAAAGTATTTGGTTTTAAATATACTTAAATACCAAAAGTAAATGTAACTGCTAAAATATTCTTACGTTTCAAAAGTAAAAGTATAAATCATTTCAAATTCCTTATATTAAGTGTTGTGGAAATTCAACACAGGGACACTCGAAGTCAATCCTAAATGAATCACTCTTTATTGTCAGCAAGCTGGACAGGTCACAGTCAAACCCTTCATTCTGGGTTACCCAACGTAATTAGTAACTGATCCAAGCACAGGCCGGAACCAAGGATTATTTATGACGAGAGAGACAAGATTAACACTTTAAAAAGACTGTCCCTCCAGACTATACATTTCCTTCACATAACATAACAGCTATCACCGGCTTCAGAGCAGTACAACATTTCTCTGTAAAAATGTGTTGATGTATTTATGCCCTCTTGTGGTGACTTTGTGTATGGCATGTGCTGAGACGATTTCAGGTAGGCCTCCTTGCTTCAGCTTCAAGACATGTGTCAAGTACGAGGTATCAGTCATTTGAATCTCAGTTTTACATGTTGGGTGTTTTACCAGTGGTCCACAAAAAAAATAACCTCACCCTGTGAGCCCCAGGATAAGGTTTAAAGGACTCTAGGCTACATCTTCTCATTGGTCAGTTCGTGTTCACAGGTGTTACAGACCTTCCTGTAGAGATCCTCGTCTTCATCCACTAGTTCCTTAGGGCCGTACTCGTGCTGGTGAGCACTGGTGTCCTTTGTCCACACGCTGCTCCTCACCGCACGACGGAGCTCTGGTCACAACAGAGAAAAGAACAATCCAATAAATGATCAACAACAGGTGTGTACGAATTATTCAATAATGACTTAAAAGAAAAATCTTCACACTGTTTGCCAGTATCACTTGTGTTTACAGCCTTCTGATACATAAGCTCGGTAAACACAAATATAAAATGGCAAGCACAGCGTGTAGCTTTTTAGTTTAAGTAAATAATGATGAAATAAAAAACGGAATCACCTGTTTTCTACAATCCACTGGAGGTGCTAGTGTTTTCTCTATGTTACTGTATCTCTCAGATAGTTTTGTAATGAGAAAAGGTGACAAATGGGGAAATTTAAGATCACTCAAGTTCAGATTCAGTAAAGAGTGATTCATACAATGTTTAGCATATAAATAGATTTTCCCTGTCTGTAATACACATGATTTCCAGTGTTTGTGACACTCAAGGTGCTGGTTGATGGTCACTAGAATTGATACTGAATGTTATGGATTATTCTCCTATCTGTTGATATTGGTTGACGCCAGACTGGATGTACAAGGACCGAGGACACACTGATTCTTCACTGTTGTATTGTACTGATGACATCCTGTGAACACTGTGATTCTGTAGCAGCTGACAGTCATTGCCTTTTTGTTTTGTCCTTCAACAAGCCTCTTGGGCTGGTGTTTACAGAACATTTGGTGCTGTCTGATTAGGATAGAAAGGACCCGTCTCCAAGAGGCCAGTTAGACATTATCTCTGCTTCTGGGCTGGGTGGTGTCTTTGTTTCAACTAGATTTTTTAAATTGACTTTACCAACAATTTGTCTTATTTTTGTTCATCTGGGAATTCCTATTACAATGAGTTATTTGTTGAAGTGACAGTGTGTCTGAGTGGGGATCAGAAAAGTGTTACTGACCCTTGACCTTTGTGTTGACACGCTTCTGCACCTCTCTGGACTCCTTGGCCTCCTCGAAGCCCCACACCTCGAAAGGAGGGCTTCTCCACCTGGAAACACACAGCACAATATCATGTTTACTTAGATAACCTAAATACATATTTACTATTAAATACACATTCATCATTAAGAAATGCATGCAACATTTTGAAACTGAACACAGTCAGTTTTCTTCCGTTTGGTGCCTAATGAACAAAACCCTGGAACACACCGAGGTAGGGGGTAAACAAGCCATAGTAGGGGAAAACTGGTACAGTGGCAGTAAGTTCAGGACAAGGTGAGGGAAAGCTAGCCTGGCATTCAAACTGATTGAAACAATATTGGTGAGAGCAGCATGTTCAGTCTGGTTTTACCAGGCTAAGGGAAAGCAGCCGGTTAGAACCAGTGATGGTTGGTATCGGTTAGCTCGTCCTACCTGCAGCTTGAGGTAGAGTTTTATGTCTCCCCAGTGAGGGTTGTGTGGGTTCTTCCTCAGGACAAACCTCAGCAGTGGCTCCCTCTGGTCCAGGTCCCAGTCCTCTGGTCCAGGTCACAGTCCTTCAGTAGGTAGAGCTGCTTAGCCTCCGTACGGGATATCAGCTTGTGTTTCACCTCGTTATCTCTGATCGGGGGGACATTAACAGAGGGGGAGACAAGATAGAATACCTGTTCACGGCTCGTCACAGTCATCACACAGCTGATAGTCTGCCTCCATCACCGGGGCTAAGAGGAGGACGGAGTCAGAGAGCAGCACGGCTCAACACTGAGCCTGAATGCCAGTTAGTCTCTGCTCTCCTGAAAACTACTCATGGAATTGTCAGTAGACTGGCACCCAGGCTCAACACTGCCCCTTCCACTACTAGTATATTTACCATTATTGCATTCTAGTCATTTTAGTACACACAACACACTTATCCCGAATCACAGTCAGTGCAGAGAGAGTGCTAGGGGGGAGAGGTCAGCCAAGGTGTCTTGTCAGTAAAAACTGATCTACCAGTCATTCAGCTAGTGGTTGGTTGGTTGTCACTGTGCCATACATAATGCATTATGAACGTCATTTATAATGATAATGTAATACCTGATTGAAAGAAACTGACTCCACTCAGCAACTGGCATGTGGTATTACATGAATCCACAAAGGGCCGCACATGAACCAGCAATGCATCTTTGTGTTACACCAGCCATGCAGAGGATCTGCAGATAAGATGAATTATGTTTACATCATGCAACAAATATGAATACTTCCCCCTGCCATTTTTGATTGGCTATTAATGCACATACCTGGTTGATGGACAACTTTCTTTGTCCTTTGCTCATCCTGTCCCTCCTCTTCATCATCAATGAAGAACCCTCCTCCAGAGTCGACTGTCTTGGCGACTTTAGCCGAGGTTCCACCCCCTTCTCCTGCCGATGGTCTGCTGGCCAGTCGGGCTTGCCCCAGCATCACAGCCCGCTGTCTGTTTCGTTCGATCTTGGCTCTGATCGCGGGGGACAGATCGCAGTTCTTGGCTTTGGACTCCCGAAGGAGAAGAAGCATTATCCTTCACCGGCGTGGGATGCTCCAACAGATCCATCGCAACAACAAAAAAAGCATGCGCTAACTAAATTAGCTGTAGGTTAAACTCTCCAGCGTCTTGGAAATTACAATTAACTCAAGTTGTTTAACAACAAGACGGCTGGGAACGCTATAAGAGGGGTACACTTGTTTGTGTTTTGACTTTTAACCCGTGGCCACAGCGGTGTGTTCGAGTTGCTGGCGGCTGCCATTTGTCAGTTGCACAACCAACTATAATGTCAAAATAAAAGCCCTGTCATGAAACTGCTGCTGCTTCTCTATGTGACCGCAAGGTGTCGCCGGAGAGCGGACATATACCACCCCCACCCAGCACAAGTAGTTCTTCACAGCTTTATCCTGTTCTTTATTCAGTATGTCCTCATTACTGGTCTATATCCTGTAGCAATATCTCTGCTTGGTAAAGAGATAAACACATGGCTCTGACTCTACCTGCAGTGTGACCTGGCTGTTGTCTTGTTCATTATCAATGTTTATTCACTGTTTTTAACTCGATACTCATGAATGCGAGACAAATTATTGAAAAGATCAAGTTAAGTGTCATCGAATAGACATGACGTTGTGTATGATGTGATGTTTTTAATAATTAATGTAGGTATAATGAATACAAATAAAACAAAGTTAAATTGTATTCTATTCCACCATGACCAACCATATTGTCTTTCCTTCCAGAGACTCTTATCAGGTAGTCCACACATAGATAGGCTAATCTGGTAATGGTTCCCACCTAGCAACATAGGGTCATTCTCACAGAAACCCAAAGTCGGGGTCACGACCCAACTGGGGAACTGCATATAGGAACAGAACATTAAGAGTACAGATTATTGTATGGGACAATATACAAACGTTTTTGAGAAAGAGCTTTAAAAAAAGTACATTTTATTGAGTAAATGTATTTCATTTGGATAACAGATGAAAATGTAATGAATTGAAGGTTATTTGTTGATGTAAAATCTAAATTTACCGATTTTAGGTTGTGTCATTAGATTTGGGGCGGAATGGGGTCCCCAGAAATTCTACTGGAAAAAAAATAGAGTCCCTGCTGAAAAAGTTAGAATATTCACTGCAGTAAAGGTGTCCATACACTATGCTTAGCGTCTATTTAAAGCAGTGCAGGACAGGAGCTTTAGTCATTACTGATCTTAATCTCATTTTAACAGAGTTGCATTAATCTATTGCTCTTTTTAGGGTACCACGGAGAGTGCTGCCAATACACTGGAACAGAGACTATATTCCCCCGTATATTAGAAGGACAACACAGTCTTAATATGGGATCACGAATAGAAGACAGTTCAATTCAGTGTTAAATGGAGACTTACTGTAGGCTATATCGGTATTTCATGTGCTTCTGGTCCCAATGTCAATAATATCACTATTTCATGCAGTAACTTTTGAACCCTTGGGATTTCTTATTAAAAAAATAAGAAATATAATTTCACATTTAAAAGAAAATAAGAATCAATTTTTTTTTTATATATATATATATATATATAACACCTCAGTTTGAGCATTATAAGAGTTCTACCTTAAATGACAATTTAGCCGTTATGTAATATATATTTAACCTGCCTTGGTTTCGTCTTAATATAGCCTGTGCTGGCCGGTTACATAGGCCTAACCAAGGTCAGCTTCAAAGTAACCTAACCTGTAAAGTAGTTTAGCTGCCTTCCCACACAGCCTCATGTCATCTAGGGTCAAAGGGCAAGGGCACTATCTTATGTTGTATACTAGTACCACAGGTGGCTGGTGGCACATACATTGGGGAGGACGGGCTCACAATAACATCTGGAATGGAATGAATGGTATCAAACACATGGTTTCCATGTGTTTGATACCATTTCATTCACTCCATTCAAGACACTATTATGAGCCGTCCTCCCCTCACCAGCCTCCTGTAACTAGTGCCCTTCTCTACTACACGTCTATCCTATACTTCTGCTATACAGTACCTACTTACACTTATAAAAGTTCGGAGCATGTTATTTTATCTCAGCATGGTAATAGGCAAGAGCATTTGATGATGTTCAGTACTTTGGCGCAGGTTTGAAAACCATGTAAGGTATTAGTTCTGTAAAGATTTCTGTGTCAAAAGGCTCAGGGTTCCTGTACTGAAAGCCATATGCATGTAATTATACAGCCAACAGGCACACAGCAGAACAAACATGTGTGTCCCTTCTTCTTTACCCCACTCTACCTTTCTAACAGGTGATGGCTAACTGCTGCCTCACGGCCTGCCTATGTAAGGGGCCGCGGGGGGAGGGGGAGAGACCTGAAGAGAGCCAGTCCAGGTCAGATGAGTTGAGCTCACCTTTAGCAGAGAGGCTGCAGAGCATTACAGCGCTAACGGCTCACGTGTTTAGCTTGACCTCACCAGCTTTATCCTCCAGAAGAAGAAGAAGAAAAAGCTGTTGGAAGGATTCTAATACTACCCCCTCCCCTCCGAGTGTGATTACTTACAGCGCTATGTAACGATGAGCCTCCGTAAGGACAGGTCTTTGACAGACGCCCAATTCTACACATGGACTGATACTGTAGGCCTATAAACTAACACAATGTGGCTTTTGAGTCTTGGTGACATTGTATTATAAACAGGTGCTACCTGGGGCGGCAGGTAGCCTAGTGGTTAGAGCATTGGGCCAGTAACCGAAAGTTTGCTAGATTGAATCCCAAAGCTGACAAGTTAAAAATCTGTCGTTCTGCCCCTGAACAAGGCAGTTACCCCACTGTTCCTAGGCCGTCACTGTAAATAAGAATTTTTCCTTAACTTACTTGCCTGGTTAAATAAATAAAAATAAACCAGATATTACTTTCGTTTATAAAAATAAAAAAAAGTCCACTGATGTTACCACAGTAAACATCATAAACAGCTATTTCTTTGAAAATAGGCAACAAGTGTAGTACATTTACATTTTTGGTAATTTAGCAGATTCTCTTACCCAAAGCGACTTATAGTCAAGTGCTTTCAACTAAAGGTAGATAAAGCAATCAGGAGATAGGCTCCTGCCCTTTGGGCCATTCTGGCTCAGACAAGGCTTACTTATTTAAAGGGATACTTCGGGATTGTGTCAATCAGGCCCTTTATCTACTTCCCCAGAGTCAGATGAACTCGTGGATACCATTTATATGTCTCTGTGTCCAGTATGAATGAAGTTAGGGGTAGTTTCATGAGCCAATGCTCAATGCAATTGCACTAGCCCTAGTTAGCAAATTCCTTCAAACTGCACGCAGATACATAGAAATGGTATCCACGAGTTCATCTGACTCTGGGGAAGTAGATAAAGGGCCTGACAACAGAAATGGCGGTCCAGCTTTCACACCATCCAGGCTGTATAACAACAAGTCCCATAGGGCGGCGCTCTATTGGCCGGGTTTGGCCAGTGCAGGCTTGTCATAGTAAATAAGAATTTATTCTTAACTGACTTACCTAGTTAAATAAAGGTCAAATGAAAAAAATGTATCAACAGTAGTTAACAAACTTATCTAGATATACCTTTACTTATCTAGATATACTATACAGCCCAATTCTAAAATTGATTAAATTGATTTTTCCCCTCATCAATCTACACACAATGCCCCATAATTACAAAGCAAAAACAGGTTTGTAGAATTTTTTTCTACTTTATAAATAAAAAAACCCGTAAATGTCACATTTAAATAAGTATTCAGACCCTTTACTTAGTAATTTGTTTAAGCACCTTTGGCAGCGATTACAGCCTCAAGTCTCCTTTGGTATGACTCTACAATCTTGGCACACCTGTATTTGGAGAGTTTCTCCCATTCTTCTCTGCAGATCCTCTCAAGCTCTGTCAGGTTGGATGGGGAGCGTCGCTGCACAGCTATTTTCTGGTCTCTCGGGTTCAAGTCCGGGCTCTGGCTTGGCCACTCAAGGACATTTAGAGACTTGTCCCGAAGCCCCTCCTACATTGTCTTGGCTGTGTGCTTAGGGTCATTGTCCTGTTGGAAGGTGAACCGTCACCCCAGTCTAAGGTCCTGAGTGCTCTGGAGCAGGTTTTCATCAAGGATCTCTCTGTACTTTGCCCCATTAATCTTTTCCTCGATCCTGACTACTCTACCAGTCCCTGCTGCTGAAAAACATCCCCACAGCATGATGCTGCCACCACCATGCTTCACCATAGGGACGGTGTCAGGTTTCCTCCAGACGTGACTCTTGACATTCAGGCCAAAGACCAGATAATCTTGTTTCTCATAGTCAGAGTCCTTTATGTGCTTTTGGAAAACTCTAATCGGGCTGTCATGTACCTTTTACTGAGGAGTGGTTCCATCTGGCCACTCTACCATGAAGGCCTGATTGGTGGAGTGCTGCAGAGATGGTTGTCCTTCTGGAAGGTTCTCCTATCTCCACAGAGGAATTCTGGAGCTCTGTCAAAGCTCAGTTTGCTCTGTCAGATTGCTCAGTTTGGTCGGGCGCCCAGCTCTAGGAAGAGTCTTGGCGGTTCCAAACTTCTTCCATTTAAGAATGATGGAGGCCACAGTGTTCTCTGGGACCTTCAATGCTTCAGACATTTATTTGGTACCCTTCCCCAGATCTGTACCTCGACACAATCCTGTTTCGGAGCTCAATTTCAAGTCTTATAGCAAAGGGTCTGAATACTTCTGTAAATAAGGTATTTCTGTTGTGTTTTTTTATACATTTGCAAAAAAATTGAAAACCTGTTTTTGCTTTGTCATTATGGCGTATTGTGTGAAGATTGATGAGGGATAAAAGTATGTGGACACCCTTCAAATGAGTGGATTTGGCTATTTCAGCCACACTAGTTGCTGACAGGTGTATAAAATCGAGCATACAGCCATGCAATCTCCATAGACAAGTCAGTTCGTAAACTGTATGCCCTGTTAGAGTTGTCCTGGTCAACTGTAAATGTTGTTATTGTGAAGTGGAAACGTCTAAGAGCAACAACGGCTCAGCAGCGAAGTGGTAGGCCACACAAGCTCACATAATGAGACTGCCGAGTACTGAAGCGAGTAAAACTTGTCTGTCCTCAGTTGCAACGCTCACTACCAAGTTCCAAACGTTTTTATTTATTTAACTGTTATTTTACCAGGTAAGTTGACTGAGAACACATTCTCATTTACAGCAACAACCTGGTGGACAGTTACAGGGGGATGAAGGAGCCAATTGTAAGCTGGGGATGATTAGGTGACTGTATGAGGGCCAGATTGGGAATTTAGCCAGGACACAGGGGTTAACAACCCTTCCATGGCCGAGCATCCGCACACAAGCCT
Source organism: Brachymystax lenok tsinlingensis (assembly GCA_030435695.1). Taxonomy (NCBI): domain Eukaryota; kingdom Metazoa; phylum Chordata; class Actinopteri; order Salmoniformes; family Salmonidae; genus Brachymystax; species Brachymystax lenok. The sequence goes on from CM059810.1 coordinate 47,744,148, forward strand.
AAGATCACCATGCGCAATACCAAGCGTCGGCTGGAGTCGTGTAAACTCGCTGCCATTGGACTCTGGAGCAGTGGAAACGCGTTCTCTGGAGTGATGAATCACGCTTCACCACTTTTCATTTTTTATGTTTTTATTTCACCTTTATTTAACCAGGGAGGCCAGTTAAGAACAAGTTCTCATTTACAACTGCGACCTGGCCAAGATAAAGCAAAGCAGTGGGACAAAAAACAACAACACAGAGTTACACACGGGATAAACAAACATACAGTCAATAACACAATTGAAAAAATCTATATATAATGTGTGCAAATGTAGTAAGATTAGGGAGGTAAGGCAAAAAATAGGCCATAGTGGCGAAATAATTACAATTTAGCATTAACACTGTAAGTCAAAGTCAAAGTCAAAAAGTCACCATTATTAGTCAGTTGTACAACCGAATGCCTTCAACCGAAATGTGTCTTCCGCATTTAACCCAACCCCTCTGAATCAGAGAGGTGCAAGTCCAATGCTCTAACCACTAGGCTACCTGCCGCCGTAGTGCTAGATGTGCAGATGATGATGTGCAAGTAGAGATACCGGGGTGCAAAAGAGCAAAAATAAATAACAATATGGGGATGAGGTAGTTGGATGGGCTATTTACAGATGGGAGATGGCTTTAGGGATGACCAGTGAAATATACCTGCTGGAGTGCGTGCCACGGGTAGGTGTTGCTATTGTGACCAGCGAGCTGAGATAAGGCGGGGCTTTACCTAGCAAAGACTTATAGATGACCTGGAGCCAGTGGGTTTGGCGACGAATATGAAGCAAGGGCCATACATCCAATTTGCTGAGTAGAGTGATGGAGGCTATTTTGTAAATGACATCGGTAGGATAGTCAGTTTTACGAGGGTATGTTTAGCAGCATGAGTGAAGGATGCTTTGTTGTGAATTAGGAAACCAATTCTAGATTTAATTTTGGATTGGAAATGTGAGTATATGAGTATGGAAGGAGAGTTTACAGTCTAACCAGACACCTAGGTACTTGTAGTTGTCCACATATTCTAAGTCAGAACCGTCCAGAGTAGTGATGCTAGTCGGGCGGGCGGGTGTGGGCAGCAATCAGTTGAAGAGTATGCATTTAGTTTTACTAGCATTTAAGAGCAGTTGGAGGCCACGGAAGGAGTGTTGTACGGCATTGAAGCTCATCTGGAGGTTTGTTAACACAGTGTCCAAAGAAGGGCCAGAAGTATACAGAATGGTGTCGTCTGTGTAGTGGTGGATCAGAGAATCACCAGCAGCAAGAGTGACATCCTTGATATATACAGAGAAAAAGTCGGCCCGAGAATTCAACCCTGTGGCACCCCCATAGAGACTGCCAGAGGTCCGGACAACAGGCCCTCCGATTTGACACACTGAACTCTATCTGAGAAGTAGTTGGTGAACCAGGCGAGGCAGTCATTTGAGAAACCAAGGCTGTTGAGTCTGCCGATATGAATGCGATGATTGACAGAGTCAAAAGCCTTGGCCAGGTCGATGAAAACGGCTGCACAGTACTGTTTTTTATCAATGGCGATTATGATATTGTTTAGGACCTTGAGCGTGGCTGAGGTGCACCCATGACCAGCTCGGAAACCAGATTGATGGTACAGTGGGATTTGAAATGGTCGGTGATCTATTTGTTAACTTGGCTTTCGAAGACTTTAGAAAGGCAGGATAGGATAGATATAGGTCTGTAGCAGTTTGGGTCTAGAGTGTCTCCCCCTTTGAAGAGGGGGATGACCACGGCAGCTTTCCAAACTTTAGGGATCTCAGACGATACGAAAGAGAAGTAGAACAGGCTAGTAATAATTGTGGCGGATAATTTTAGAAAGAGGGGGTCCAGATTGTCTAGCCCGGCTGATTTGTAGTGGTCCAGATTTTGCAGCTCTTTCAGAACATCAGCTATCTGGATTTGGGTGAAGAAGAAACGGGAGGGGCTTGGGCAAGTTGCTGCAGGGGTTGCAGAGCTGTTGGCCGGGGTAGAGGTAGCCAGGTGGAAAGCATGGCCAGCCGTAGAGAAATGCTTATTGAAATTCTCGATTATCATAGATTTATTGGTGGTGACAGTGTTTCCTAGCCTCAGTGCAGTGGGCAGCTGGGAGGAGGTGCTCTTATTCTCCATGGACTTTACAGTGTCCCAAATTCTTTTGGAATTTGTGCTACAGGATGCAAATTTCTGTTTGAAAAAGCTAGCCTTTGCTTTCCTAACTGACTGTGCATATTGGTTCCTAAATTCCCTGAAAAGTTGCATATCGCAAGGGCTATTCGATGCTAATGCAGTACGCCACCAGGATGTTTTTGTGCTGGTCAAGGGCAGTCAAGTTTGAAGTGAACCAAGAGCTATATCTGTTCTTAGTTCAATTTTTTATTTAAGATGGTGAGGAAAGCACTTTTAAAGAATAACCAGGCATCCTCTCCTGACGGGATGAGGTCAATATCCTTCCAGGATACCCGGGCCAGATCGATTAGAAAGGCCTGCTCACTGAAGATTTTTAAGGAGCATTTGACAGTAATGAGGGGTTGTCGTTTGACCGCGGACCTATTACGGACGCAGGCAATGAGGCAGTGATCTCTGAGATCCTGGTTGAAGACAGCAAAGGTGTATTTAGAGGGCAGGTTGGTCAGGATGATATCTATGAGGGTGCCCATGTTTACGGATTTAGGGTTGTACCTGGTAGGTTCCTTGATAATTTGAGTGAGATTGAGGGTATCTAGCTTAGATGTCAGGATGGCCGGGGTGTTAAGCACATCCCAGTTTAGGTCACCTAACAGTACGAACTCTGAAGATAAATGGGGGGCAATCAATTCACATATGGTGTCCAGGACACAGCTGGGGGCTGAGGGGGATCTATAACAAGCGGCAACAGTGAGAGACTTATTTCTGGAAAGGTGGATTTTTAAAAGTAGAAGCTCGAAGTGTTTGGGCACAGACCTGGATAGCATGACAGAACTCTGCAGACTATCTCTGCAGTTGATTGCAACTCTGCCCCCTTTGGCATGCCGGGGCTAGCAAATGGGTCTTCAGCGACATCACAAAGGAAAAGCCTGTTGAGACCACATCGGACGATTACGTCAGCAGACCAGTCGTGATGGATTGGCGGGGCTCCGTGTCGACAATTAAGGGTCCAGGCCAATTGGCAAAAGAAGAATTGTAGCCTTAGAATTAGCTGGTATATGAGCCTAGCTCGAGGGTAGCTCAAGGCTAACTGGTGCTTGCTTCGGGACAGAGGCGTTAGCTAACAGTAGCCACTCGATTGCAGCTAGCTAGCTGTGTTGATCTGGTATAATGATCCAGAGCGGCAGGAATCCGGGGATGTGGTAGAGAGAAGCAGTCCGATATGCTCTGGGTTGATATCACGCTGTGCAAACTGGCAGGTATTGTCCGAGCTAAAGCTAGCTGGTAAAGCTGGCTGGTGTCCGAGCTAAAGGTGAAGACCGCTAGCCGTGGCTAACAAAGCTGACTAGCTCCTGATGGAGGTTCCAGTTATAAGGAATAAAAATAGCAGATCCGCACCACATAGGGTGAGGCGGGTTGCAGGAAAGTATATTTAGTTCATAGATAGAAATTGAGATCAAAATATATAAGAGAAAAAAACCTGCCTATTTACGCAGGATAAGACACGGGATAAGACAAAGACAAACACAAACACACATCCGACTGCTACGCCATCTTGGAACCTGGCAGTCCGATGGACAAATCTGGGTTTGGCGGATGCCAGTAGAACACTACCTGCCCTACTGCATAGTGCCAACTGTAAAGTTTGGTGGAGGAGGAATAATGGTCTGGGGCTGTTTTTCATGGTTCGGGCTTGGCCCCTTAGTTCCAGTGAAGGGAAATCTTAACGCTACAGCAAACAATGACATTCTAGATGATTCGGTGCTTCCAACTTTGTGGCAACAGTTTGGGGAAGGCCCTTTCCTGGTTCAGCATGACAATGCCCCCGTGCACAAAGCGAGATCCATTCAGAAATGGTTTGTCGAGATTGGTGTGGAAGAACTTGACTGGCCTGTACAGAACCCTGACCTCAACCTCATTGAACACCTTTGGGATGAATTGTATCGCAGACTGTGAGCCAGGCTTAATCGCCCAACATCTGAGCCAACCTCACCAATGCTCTTGTGGCTTAATGGAAGCAAGTCCCTGTCACAATGTTCCAACATGTAGTGGAAAGCCTTCCCAGAAGAGTGGAGGCTGTTATAGTAGCAAAGGGGGGACCAACTCCATATTAATTCCCATGATTTTGGAATGAGATGTTTGACGAGCAGGTGTGCACATACTTGTCATTTAGTATGTGTATCAACCTACTGGTAGAGCTCTTTTGGTTAGTACACTATACAAACTGTCTTTACATAACCATTCCAAATGTAGCATATCATACTAATTTGATTTACGTTGACTATGTTACGTCTAGTCTTTGAGGCCAGGCTACAATACAATGGCCTGCTAGGATAAGGCCTTTCAATAGGGTTGGGTTCTGGGCTTTCAAGCAACATGATCTCACATTTTCCCCTCATGTCAAATAAAGATAGAAGAAGATTCCTGTCACGTGGCGGGTAGGCAGGTACACAAGGTAGAGGGGGAGGAGTCACCTCACCATAGGATTGACTGTTTGTTTCTGTAATCTCCACCCCTTCGGTGCTAAGGAAATTTTAGAGCAGATTTACGTTAGCTATTCACAGTCTACAGTTCGAGCCTACAGGGACTTGTCACTCAGGATTGGCTTTGCTGGCAAATTCTTCACCACCTACCTCATTTTCTTCTGTACAGCGTCCAACAGGAGACTGCAAGTGTGGTAAATTAGTACTTTTATTTAAATTGTTATGCATTGTTTTGTGTTTGGCTTGGATGGTGGTTTGCAAGGTGAAATAGGTGATTAGTTGATTGGCTTTGGTCTGTGTTCTGCAATTATGCAAGAGAATAGGGCTCATTGTTGATCTAATGATATATTTGCTATTTACAATGTTTTACATTCCTTTCGAGTCGTATCGTTGGAGGAAATTGCCAGTAAAAAAATGTGAACTGTAAGCTTGGAGGTTCTAAATGAGCCTAATTGGTTTAACAATTCTAAGCAGCTATCACCTATCACCTCACCTAACACACGGCTTCTGTTTTTAGATATCTGCTCTGTCTTAACCACACTGGCAGATGCCTGTTTTAAAGATATCGGAAAGATTCTTTCCCAAGGGTTTTGCTGACCATAATAGCCGAGGCTAAGCTTGGTTCCGCTTAGCTTGTGGGCACTGATGCAGCTACATGAAGAAATCAAACTGTAATCGAATCAACCGAATGTATATGAAATAATTTGCTTCGTGCAAAGTATTCATATTTCCAAATCAATAACTATTATGTTTCATTGAGCAACGCTATTGATTTATGTGAGATTGCCATTCAGCGATAGACATGCTGAGATTTGATTTTCAACAGGACAGGGCTTTAAAAGTCTGCGAGTTTACAAGTACTAGAGATAGCTGGGTAGGAATAATCTGTAAGGTAACGCAGCTGTATTTCATTTATGGTTAGGCCAATGTACAAACACAAACTACATTAGATTGGACAGAAAATAGTGATCTATCGCAGTGTTTCTCAAGCCCTGGTCTGTGAGCGCCACCGGTCCCTGGGATAGTGCTGAACAATCCCTGAAACCAATTTAGCCTGTAGTAACGTGCCAATTTTTATTTAAGCGGCCCTCAAAGAAAGAAGGACTAGGCTTACAGTATAGCTTACTGGTCCTTGGTATTCGTACAGTAAATGTTGAGACAGGCTTGTACACTAAGTGTACAAAACATTAAGAACACCTTCCTAATATTGCATTGCACCCTCACACCCCTTCAGCCCTCAGAACAGACTAAATTCATTGTGGTATGGACTCTACAAGGTGTCGAAAGCATTCCTCAGGGATGTTGGCCAATGTTGACTCCAATGCTTCCCACAGTTGTGTCAAGTTGGCTGGATGTCCTTTGGGTGGTGGACCATTCTTGATACACAAGAAACTGTTGAGCGTTGCAGTTCTTGACACCTACTGCCATACCTCTCAATTGTCTCGAGGCTTAAAAATCCTTCTTTAACCTGTCTCCGCCCCTTCATCTGACATCAATAAGGGATCATAGATTTGACCTGGTCAGTCATGGAAACAGCAGCTGTTCAAAATGTGTTGTACACTCAGTGTATATAAATCTAGGCCTATAACTTAGTCTAAACTAAGGTTCACATTAGGCCTGTTGATATTTCTACAGATGTGAGTGATGTGATGATTTACCTTGTAATAATCCTCTCTCTTCGCCGTTTGTGTTTTCCAGACAGTAATATGAGGAAACCTTTATATGCCCCAGACCCTGGAGAACATCAGGGGCCCGTTGGTTGTTGTGTTTAGAGGACTATGCTCTCCTCGACACTGTAAGGCAAGCGCTCCTGCCAAACCAGCCAGAGCAGCCTCACAGCCAGCCTGAGCCTCAGCCTCCACCTATGCAACAGCGATGGAACTGATGCTCCCAGGTGCTGACATGGAGCCCCAGAAGGACTCCTTCCCCCTGAGCAGAAGGCATCACTACCTCCACGTCCGGAGAAAACTGAGGCCCATAAGGATTCTAGCTTTCGTCCTCAGCATCGTGACCCTCAGCACAGTCTTCTCATTGGGTGCCTTCCAGTGGACTACTTCTTCTACTGGGCTTGATGGAAATGGAGGTGATCTACTTTCCTCCTCCCCCGCTGCTATGTCCAGGGGAGACCTACTGCAGTCGGCCCCCCACAGAACTCTGCTTACCACCAAGCACCAGGGAGGCCACAACGTCTCTATGATGGAGGACATGCCCGTGGCCATGAAGTCTTCCATGGATGAGATGAACCAGGGGGACTACCCCACGGATCTCTTCAACCTGGAGCAGAGAAGGCAAGGGGCCGTGGGTCTGCACATGTTTGGGATGTTGTACATGTTCATCGCCTTAGCCATTGTGTGCGACGAGTTCTTTGTCCCGGCCCTGACTGTGATCACGGAGAAACTTCAGATCTCGGACGACGTTGCCGGGGCAACCTTCATGGCGGCCGGGGGTTCTGCCCCGGAACTCTTCACCTCTGTCATCGGGGTGTTCGTCTCCCACAGCAACGTGGGCATAGGAACCATTGTGGGTTCGGCCGTGTTCAACATCCTGTTTGTCATCGGGATGTGCGCGTTGTTCTCCAAGGAGGTTCTCCAGCTGACCTGGTGGCCCCTCTTCAGAGACGTCTCCTTCTACATCATTGGTCTGTTGATGCTCATCCTGTTCTTTTTGGATAACCAGATCTTTCTGTGGGAAAGTATCGCCTTGCTGATGTGCTACTTTTTTTATGTGACATTTATGAAGTTCAATGCAAATGTAGAGACCTTCATAAAGAGTAAATTGGGCCAGAATCAAGTGGATGAGGTGGAGGCCGCTCCTAAGGTGAGTTTTGCCGCCACCTTTTCCTCCCCAGATGTATTCTTAACTCACGTTCCTTTTGCTTTTGGCAGGAGGCTGCTCGCGTGCAGCGTAAGGGAAGGGTATTTAAAAGTTGTCCTGCAGGCCAGGTAGACGGACAGACGCCAAACCTCTGCCTGCCCAGGGATTAACATTGGGTTTAGCTGCATGTCACCTGTGCATGGCCTCACAGAGATGGCCCTCCCTATTCGTGCTGACTAAGTCAAACCACCAAGCAGGTTGCTCCATGGAGTCTTCCATCCACTCCCATATTAAATACCAGGCCTCTGAGCCCTTTGCAAAGCTGGTTCACCATACATACAGCACTCGCAGTAGTCAGTCAACTAACTTTACGCAATCTAGTTTTCCCTTAAACGTTTTCAACACACTACTATACACAAGATACATATACACAACCAATGTTTAGGAAATTGATATGCCATTTAAGTAATAAATATGTAGACTTTTTATCTTCTTGATGATGGATACTGTAATTACACACCATTTATTAACTTTGTCATTTAACTTTGACATTCATCGACCTATAGGAAATCGGTTACACATGAACTGATTTACTGAATTCAGTGGTCTGTGGTTATCTGAGGGAGTTTTAAACATTGGAACCAACCAACTGTCGACTTATACCAGGAATCTGTAATGGGCTACAAATGGGGGAGAGTGGCTGCTCTGACGAGGTCTCAATGTTTGGGGATTCCAATTCTTATTATCAACATGGCACCAGATGGTAGTTTGGTTTGGCCACATTTCTTCAAAGGATAGACACGTTTGAGTGGATAGGCCCAACAATGTGCACTGCACAGTGTCATCTTGAACCAACTTCTCAACAGCTGCATTCATTCAACATCTCTTCATGGCCAGAGTTGAGATGAAGACAGGCGGCTAAAGTAGCTTGTGCATTCATCGTTTTCTTAAACTCCCACACGTACTTTATTATCAAGATTGGCTAGCTAGTATTTTGTCCAGAAATGCTGGCCCTAATGTAAAAAAAACTACAACCCCACCTTCAGATTTTAAGGAGGCTACACATACATTTCCATGGGATAAAACATGTAGGGCCAGTCCCAAAAGACACAGCAAATAAATTGATGTGTACAGATATGGATCGAATGAATTAAAAGAAAATGCATCATTATCATTCAAAACTCTACTGTTGTGACATATCTCCTACATGTGTCCAACCTGCTGTGTTCTTGTCTTTGTCTTCAGTTGGAGTCTGATTCATTGCTCTCAGATGTTATATACTCAGAGTCACACTCTTACGGAGCCCAGGTGAACCCTAGCTGGATGTTGGCTGTGATTGTTAGGGCTTACCTGTAGCTTTTAACCTGTACTGCATCCCAGTTCCAGATCTTCAGGGGTTTATACTTTAATACTACAGTGCAATTTGGACTAGATTATAGGCCTGTATTTGGCATTTAGAAGAAAATAATATCCATATGTACTAATTATTATTATCATCAACACCACATTGAGACACTAGATATTGTAAAGAAATATCTAGCAATGAGGTTTGATATATGATTCCAGCAAGCAGTAAAAATACTTAGTTAAATTAATAAATGATAACTAAATTACGAGCCACTTTTTTCCTTTATATAAGGACCAATGTTGTAGTGACAGCAACATTTAGTGGGTAGCAGCAAACTTGTCTCTTTACATCTTTACATAACACCCAGTATCTGATCAGTAGTTATTTGATGTGTGGTACGTTCAGTTTACACCTCGGATCTTAACGTTGAGACGCAGGTGCCATTAATAAACCCAACTTGAAGAGGTGGTTACTATTTCTATCATCAAGGGGATATTAAAACTCTGTTTGTATTCCGTCCTTCTGAGAAAACTGCTCTGTTCACAGGAAGTCTCTCATCCTTGTACTGGTCTGACTCCTCGGGGCTCTTTTTTTTTAACCAGCCAGCACATGATGTACGACTTGCTTGCCCTCATATGTCTGTCGTTCTTAAGTAATCCCTCTGCAAATCCTCCAATCCATTTACCACAGCTAATTTTAGCCAGGTGCTACTGCTGGTGTGGAGATCAAAACTCACCCAACACTAGGAAAAGTGTTTTTAAAAGTTAACCAATTGTGTTTATTGTTTTGTCATTCAGAGTAAAGTCTGTGCTTTTAACCCAAGCCATATACATGGACAGAGAGAGAGAGATGTATAAATATGTAAGATGGTGGAAGTCAGGAAAAACTCACCATACTTGATTATTCTAAGACTTCAATCCTTCTTAAACCCTTATCTGATTACCATGTGTGACGACAGCAAATATAAAGCGACAGACTCCTGGGCTGGGCCCGGTTTCCCAAAAGCATCTCAAGGCTAAATTCATTGTTAGAATCCTCGTGGGAGCATCGTTAAAGGTCCGAGCTGTTTCCCAAAACCATCGTTTGCCAATGTTTTTGCAATTGTTACAAACAAGCAAGGGATACAAATATTCTTAAATGAAAAACAAGATGACTGCATTAAAATAAGTACAGTATAGACCTATATTTTAAAACCAAACTGAAATAAATGTCATGTTCAATCAACTGAGTTTTTTGTTGTTGCTAATTCTAGGCTACTGTATATAATTGCCTCAATTTAATGTTGTGTAACAACGTGCGCAATACCTACTTTGTGATGTAGTGCATTATTATAGGGTTAGCATCTAAATAATCTACCTCAATATTTGCTGCCATAAGTGATAATATCTATATTGGAGCTGAACCGTCGTCAGTAGTGTGGAATAATTCTACTGTTAAAGTAAGACTTGAAAGGCGAAAGCTGATCCGACAGCTGTGCTGCCTTTCTTTCGATCCTATCAGTATCGACACATGATCCAACAACACTGAATGTTTTGGGAAACGCATATGATCTTCAGCTGTTATAGGCACGATGCATCGTTAAAACACTCCGAAGCTTAATGTTGCATTATATCCAAGTGGAATAGTGGTATTTATCACATATGACTGGAAAAAATATATTAAATGCCCCTCCAACTCGTAATTAGTAGTTGGAAACCTGTCTACCATCCCTGAGCTCCAACTCATGCCACATGCTGACCTCTGACGTTACCTACTAAGGAAATTACCTCATTAACAGCATTTTCGCCAGTTAAATGTAACAACTAAACATTATTTTTGTTAAAGCAATCTATTAACATGGTTTTGGAACACTATCATTTGTTTACAAGCATGATAGCTGTAGTTATAGCTTATGGTTGACGCAGCTTGTTGGCCATTAGCCAATCAGCGTTCAAAGCACGTGAATGCATGATGCATCCAACTGTATTTATGACTTCACAACTGGTAATCACGTCCTTCCCACTTGGTTATGAACGCAGCATTAGTTCCATCGCTATCGGGCCCTGGGCATGATGTGACTAACCTGCAGCAGCTGAATGACTAAAGACACAGAAGCCTACAGTGACTCAAAGAACGAGCAATGAACAATAGAGGATCTTTTCCACATTCTGTTTCTCTCTATATATATATATATATATATATATATATATATATATATATATACACACACACACACACACAACAAATACTGGTGTGCAAAAGAGCAGAAAAACTCAAACAAATATGTGGATGAGGTAGGTAGTTGGTTGGGTGGGCTATTTACAGATGGGCTGTGTACAGTTGCAGCGATCGGTAAGCTGCTCTGACAGCTGACGCTTAAAGTTAGTGAGGCAGATATTAGTCTCCAACTTCAGAGATGTTTGCAATTTGTTCCAATCATTGGCAGCAGAGAACTGGAAGGAAAGGTGGCCAAAGGAGGTGTTGGCTTTGGGGATTACCAGTGAAATATACCCGCTGGAGCGCGTGCTACGGGTGGGTGTTGCTATGGTGACCAGTGAGCTGAGATAAGGCGGATATTTACCTAGCAAAGACTTATAGATGACCTGGAGCCAGTGGGTTTGGCGGCGAGTATGTAGCGAGGACCAGCCAACGAAAGCATACAGGTCGCAGTGGTAGGTAGTATATGGGGCTTTGGTGACAAAACGGATGGCACTGTGATAGACTGCATCCAATTTGCTGAGTAGAGTGTTGGAGGCTATTTTGTAAATGACGTCGTCGAGGATCGGTAGGATAGTCAGTTTTACGAGGGTATCCTAGATAGAAAGCAACCACCAGTGTTCACGTATTTCCATCAACATTTTTCTTTCAATCATGCCTCTCTATGACATGTAAATGATCGTGGACCATGTAGTAAATGTACATGCTTCTATAATCTTTAGTACAGGACTCTCCAACCCTGTTCCTGGAGCGCTACAGTCCTGTAGGTTTTCACTTTAACCCTAATCAAGCGCACCTGATTCTAATAATTACCTGGTTGATAAGCTGAATCAGGTTAGTTACAACTGGGGTTGGAACAAAAACCTACAGCTCTCCAGGAACAGGGTTGGAGAGCCCTGCTTTAGTGTAATGTTCACTTCCTGTGCTAAACCCCAGGGCCACAACTGACCAATTTGCTACAGTTTGTTTCATTGCCTCAGAAATAGGGTTGTGCTCCAGTCTTCATTATTAATTCTAACTAAAAGTGTACTTGTATTGTCATTGGGTTAACTTCTTTCCCATGAAGAAAGGGTACCGGTAACACACTTAACATTATCTTCTATAGCCATTATCTTCTATATCCATTATCTTCTATATCCAATGGACACAGGGGCCCTTAAGGGTTGTAACACCACCCAAGCAACAACCATTATTCAACCCAATACAAAATAAGTGTAATAAAAGTGTGAGGTTCGAATCAAACGTCACGTTGTAACATGTGAAGGTTGTTATGAGAGTTAACATGAAGGGGTTGAAATTACTGTTCTAAATAGGGTTATCTCTGTGGATTAATCCTCTCTAAGTCTGGGAGCTTGGCGGGTCAGGTGGACACAATTGACTTCTGCCTTGCAAGGATACTTGCAGAAACTCCCGGCTTCGCAGAAAGCCCTGTCAGCCTTATGGCATTTACGGCTACAGTATACTGTGAATAATAGTTATTTTATGGCATTTACGGCTACAGTATACTGTAGTCGAAAGCATCACGTGTTCCTTATGAAGATATGAAATATCATTTTGATTGGCAGTTTGAATTAATTACACTTTAATTAATGGCATTACATAACAAGGCAGTTTAACCCACTGTGCCCCCCGGGTGCCGAAGACGTGGATGTGGAATAAGGCAGCCCCCCAGCACCTCTCTGATTCATAGATGTGGAAGATGCATTCAGTTGTACAACTGACTAGGTATCCCCCTTTCCTTTCCTAGCATGCCCTTTCCAATGGTGCAGTTACCCACTGCAGTGCAAGTTTGATTGAATTACAGACTTAGCTATTTCCTCTTATTGAGGCACTGAAAGAAGTAAAAAAATATGCATTTGATTATATATGTTGATTTTCTCTTCCAGATATTTGTTGTAGTACAGTGTGTGCATGTATGTATTTATGTATGTCCTGTTTGTGTGTTTGCATGTATGTTCATGTATGGAGAGTATGAAAACCCTGCAAATTCCCTCTCCAAGCCATTCCCCAGCATTTTGGTAAATATTGTTTTAGCTATGAGGACACATCTAGCGTTTGATTGCGCTTCTACAGCAAAAACACTTTTTGGAAAATAGTACGTGAAGTAAAAAAAAATATTTCCATTGTTATTGCAGAGGTAGAAAGAGAGTTAGGGAGGCCAAGCTACTTGATATAAAAACAATGGCAGTGAATGTAACGATCCCTATTAATCAATTAACTTCAATTAACTTCAATGACCCTGTTTGTGGATCAAATGGATCGCCCATTAGTGCATTGTTTACTCAATCCCAGATTCTGTACCTAGAGACATCTATGCCTCTGTTTATAATTTTGGCAAGAGTTAATACCTATGAATTTGATGATGCTCTATTATATTAATTAATTCCGTTCTTTTTGGTATTCATTTTTACATGTAGACTCATACATAATTCAACTCAAAATGTTTGTCTAGGCAGGCCTACAGAATTAAATCCCTTTCCTGCATTCAAATAACCAAATCGCCCTCTAAGGCCTCGTTGGTGGAATGTTAAAATGTTTCATAATTTCGTAATTAATCAACAAAAATAATTTGAAGAGAGAAAATCTAGTGTTTCAATGTCAAACGGTTTTGTTATATTTAAGTCTTCTGTGATGCATATAAAGTGAAATATTGGGATATAAACTCAAAACTGAATACATTTCAACTCCATATCTGACATGGTACAGGTGTCTTCTTTTTTAAAGCCCATAACCATGTGTGTGAGGAGTATACTTTTGTTTCAAAGTAGATTTGTTTAAGACTACCCATAAACACCGTGTGACCCTAATTTAGCCTACTGCAGTAAAGGGTTAATGCTATAAGCTATAGCCAGTATAAGGCCAATGACTTTTCAGTTGAACAAAGATGGATTTGTACAATATTATTGCTATATTTGTATTGTGTCTACCCAATTTGTTTCTACCCTTTTTGTGGCTACGCCAAAAACCTTGAGTATTCTCCAAACCCACTCCCCTCCTGACCTAGGTGGGAGTTCTGTTAAGAATCCATTTTTATGTCCTGTCGACGTCAAATCAAAAATCCAATGCATTCATCACATCCACAGTTTACAGCAGGTATAAAAGGTGCAGTGAAATGCTTGTGTGATAGTGATGATAATGGTCGCCCATTTCAGATCACATTACACACAGCAGACCAACTGTTAAGCGAACTGGTCAGTGTGGTGAGAACGGGACAGGTTGGAAATGTGACAGTGTGGCAGTGTTTTGGCGGTGGCTTCAGAGGGGATAAAAGGCACCGCGTCTGCACATTTGGCTAGGCGCCCTTGTCTAGAGCAACTTACAGGAGCAATGAGTTAAGTGCCTTGCTCAAGGGCACGTCGACAGATTTTTCACCTAGTCGGCTCGGTGATTCGAACCAGCGACCTTTCGGTTACCGGCCCAAGTTCTTAACTGCTGGACTACCGGGCTCCCACAGTAAGCCAGGCCACAATGCAAACCTCCAGCAGCTCTCCACCTTGCCAATCCATCCGTTCCTAACCCTAAGCTCCAGCAGCAGATGCTCTGCAGGTTATTAGGCTCAATGCCTAATAAATAACCTGTATGACCCGTTAGGGCCGTGTGAGCATTAGGCAACAGCCAACCGCCGGGAATCAAACACAACACAAGGCCTTAGCCTGCCTTACTGGAAAAGGCCTAAGTTTGGGCGCTCACATGGCTAACACTCATCCGCTAACACTACCACTGAGAGACGGCTTCTAGTGCCTATGGATGGATCCTCCTAACCCTTAACTAGACGACATGACTCGGTCTACATTGACACAAACTGGTTGTGTAATTGTTGTCCCATTTTCTGGTAGACAAATAACACGGCTGTACAGGGTTTTCAACTCTGCTAATTGAAGAAAATAGTTGAAATTCAGTATTTTCTTATTGGTAATCATGATCTAGAATCTTTCAATTGAAACATACAATAGTTGACTAGAGTATGGCTGACACTTGGCCTACGTCTGCTTAGTAAAATTGCTCCTGTAACTCAAGATGTTTCTTCTTCCATTATTAGGATTGTCATGTATTCCTATTCTCTTGTTTTGTCGTGTGGAGATACATAGTTAGCTATAGTATAGTACTGTGTCGGACCACAGCAAGCTGCTGAGGCGTGGCACAGTTCTGTTGTCTTTGCACAGGGTTGCATTGAAGTTACTCATTCATTTCATGTCATTGATTTACAGTGCCTTCATAAAGTATTCAAACACCTTGACTTTATGTTAGATTTTTTTTTTGTCACTGGCCTACATGCTACACCATAAAGTCAATGTTTTTCAAATTAATTAAAAAGGGAAACCTACTGCTTGCTATGGTATCATACTGTACCTTACATTCCAAACAGAAAAGCAGTATGCTTTCTCAATTTAATTTCTCTCTCAAACAGTTGTGTAGATGGGATTCTGTCTCCACGGTAACTGTCCTGTATATGTCCTGTGAAGAACTGGTGCCTTTAGATTAGAGGAGCTGGATCTGTAGGTTTTAAAAGCTTTATGTCTTCCCAGCTGCATTACAACCTGTACATTCCCTATGGATCATTTTGAAACTGGCTTGCCTTATTGACAGTTTAATATCCTGATCATTATATCATGATGGCTGCTTTTCATTTCATGCATTAGGCTACGTTGTCTTGTCAATAACCAGCATTTCTTGGCAGATGATATATTCTGTTTAAGTGCGATTTCGTGTGACTTCATACGTGCACATCTTTCTCTTTGCTTCTTTCCTTTTGAAGGCAAGCACGGGTGACGACGAAAACAAGTTGACGGTATGTTTCTGTTCTGTTGTGGCATCTTAATATGTATTTGTACGTGTACTGTCATATTGACAGTACTGTCTATCCAGTGTTCTTAAGCAAGCAGACAAAGCATGTTGCCATAGACAGCAACGCTGTATGAATACAATGAAATATAAAAGGTACACAAATAGCGTCAGGTAGTTTACACCAGAGCCATGTGTTTAGAGTGTTGGGCCAATGGCGTGTCTGCATTATGACACATTTACATGACACTTCCACATTCAACATGGCAGCGATGTTAGCTCCTCACTAACGAATGAAACACTTTTGGGGGGTTTTATTTAACAAATATTATAAAACTGAATGTCTAGGAGCATTATGATGCATTTACACGACACTACAACATTCTATAGCAGCCATGTTAGCTCCTCATTAATGGGGAATATTTAAACAATGCTATGTCACGGAATGTCTAGAACTAGAACAAAAGTTGACCCAACTCTCTAAATATATGAACTCTCTAAATATATGCCGCTGGTTTGCCCTACAAGACACTCATTATTGACACGTCACACTGTGCATACCGCTGTGTTCACCTACATCATTGCTACACCACTGTGTACCAAAGACACAGATGCATTGTGAGTTCAGGGTTGGGGTCAATCCAGGAAAGTAAAATCGAAACTCAATTCATACATTGAATTTCAGTTCACTTGACTGAATTGAAAACCAAATTGACTCCACCCCTGCAGTTTTGGATTAGAGCTATGTATAGAAGCTATAGATTATCTAGTATTGAAGCTATAGATTAGAGCTATGTATAGAAGCTATAGATTATCTAGTATTGAAGCTATAGATTAGAGCTAATTATTAAAGCTATAGATTATCTAGTATTGAAGCTATAGATTAGAGCTATGTATTAAAGCTATAGATTATCTAGCATTGAAGCTATAGATTAGAGCTATGTATTAAAACTATAGATGATCTAGTATTGAATCTAATAGATGATCATCTGGTATAGAGACGTTAAAGCAGCCTATGCCCTTGGTCTCTACTGCAGGCCAAGCCCCGTCTCCAGAGAGGAGGATCATCAGCCTCCCTCCACAACACCCTGATGAGGAATAGCATCTTCCAGCTCATGATCCACACACTGGACCCCCTCAGTGAGGGTGAGGGACTGGGGGGTAAAACAACAGGGTTTTTTTGTCACACCTTCAATATAGACACACTTCCAATATCTATATTTTATGTGTTTGTTTCAATATGTTTCTGTATTAGACATGTTTTCATAATTTCTCATTCATGGAAACAAAATAAAATATTTGTAATGTTTTGGTTTTATGTTTCCATTAGCGGGGAATCCGTAGCTAGGTTCATATCGTTGGGGTTCATCACTGACTCTATGCAGCAATGATTGTGTTTCAGGGCGATTCAAAGAGAAGGCCTCCGTTCTTCACAAGATGGCCAAACAGAAATGTCAAGATGGTGGGGACGGGGAAAAACCCAACGGTGTCGCAGGTGAGCTGTTAAATATGTTCAAATACTTTATACCTGTTATATACTATATTATAAACTGGGTGGTTCCATCCCTGAATGTTGATTGGCCGAAAGCCGTGGTATATGAGACCGTACGCCATGGGTATGACAAAACATATATTTTTACTGTTCTAACTACATTTGTAACCAGTTTATAATATCAATAAGGCACCTCTGGGATTTGTGGTATATGGTCAATATACCACGGCTAAGGGCTCTGTCCAGGCATTCTGTGTTGCGTCGTTCTTAAGAACAGCCCTTAGCCGTGGTATATTGGCCATATACCACCCCCCCTCGGGCCTTATTGCTTAAATGTACTGTATATACACAATATATATTGTATTACATCCTCCAGTGCCTCTCACTGTCTCTCCTTCAAGTCTAACTCCTGGCCTCTCTCTCTCTTTCTGTCTCTCTAAGCAGACAAAAACATCCCCAACAGTTCCAACGTAACAGTGGAAGTCACTTTGCCTGCAAACGGTGACATAGGACCGGTAGGTTTGTCTACCAAATACCTCCAAAATCAGTGACATGACGTTTAAGAGAGTAACTGACACACACTGGACGAATTAGTTCTGTATAAATCAAACATGTTTTATAGCCTTGGTATTTCTGTCACTGTTTCTCTCTGACCCCCCACCCCTCTCTGTTTGGTAGGCTGAGGAGGAGGAGGATGAGGACGCTCCTCTGAGTTTGGAGTGGCCGGAAACGAACCGCAAACGAATAACGTATCTCCTTATCCTCCCCATCGTCTTCCCTCTGTGGCTCTCTCTGCCGGATGTCAGGAGAGAGGCAAGTGGAGCTGCTATTCTCCTCAGACTACATTAACATTTGGGGTGTAGCTATGATTGGTTCAAAAAGGACATTGAAGGTTTTCATAAACTTATCATAAACCTTCTTTTTTTTTTTTTTTTTTTGCAGACTTCCACAAAATTCTTCCCTATAACTTTCATTGGTTCCATCTGTTGGATTGCTGCCTTCTCCTACCTCATGGTGTGGTGGGCTCATCAGGTAAGCCCCTCCCTGACACATGTCACTTTCATTCTGAGCCAATCAAAACATAGGGTTTGTTTTTATCGTTTCGACTACTGATACAGGACAGGGTTGCGTTCAGGAGGACCCAATGTTGCGGAACGTTGCAGGTAGAAATGCCATGAATAGAGCCGACATGATTCTTTACTCTAGATTTGAGATGACTGTTATAAGGCCAAAAATGTGTCAATCATTACCTCACCTATGGCCTTTTGATTATGGTGGAAGCATATCAGTCTGTGTGTGACCACGACACATAATCAAGAGCCAACCAATTCAAACATTATCCAGTCATTCGATTGAGTTTCAGCCGTGTCTATTGCCAGACGTAATAACGCCAAATCTGATTCTTTGTCTTTGTTTGAACAATGTACTTAACCCGTTTTCACTCTCAGGTTGGAGAGACCTTCTGGATTACAGAGGAGATCATGGGATTGACCATATTAGCAGCTGGTACCTCAATTCCTGATCTAATCACCAGTGTCATCGTAGCACGGAAAGGCCTGGGTGACATGGCTGTGTCCAGCTCTGTAGGCTCCAACATATTTGACATTACTGTGGGGTAAGTCAGTCAAAAAGCACATGTAAAATGCTGTTTACATGAATGAGTCATTTTTTAAAATGTTTTCTGGGCAAGCTCTATCGCTGCACATTTGCAATGTTACAGTAGTTTTGCACAGATCTATGCTCTTTTGCATGACGAAAATGTCAACCTGGAATTCAAAGGATCAACTGCAACTATGTTTTAATTTTATCACCATATAGTGTACTCTAGACAGTAACGGTACATGTGATTTCTCTGTTTCTCCGTCTACCCTTCCAGCCTGCCGTTCCCTTGGCTCATCTACGGCCTAGTCAATGACTTCAAGGCGGTGCAGGTGAGCAGCAACGGCCTGTTCTGCGCCATCGTGCTCCTCTTCCTCATGTTACTCTTCGTCATCATCTCCATCGCCTCCTGCAAGTGGAAGATGAGCAAGGTGCTGGGAGGCCTCATGTTCTTACTGTACATCTTCTTCCTGGTAACCAGCGTCATGCTGGAAGACAAAATCATCGTGTGTCCCATCTCCATCTGAAGGCCCCTCTTCAACCCCAACCTCCTGGAAACACAAACACACCTCTCTCACACACACATACAGTAAACACAATCATTTGATCCTCCCGTTGTCAATGGGGGCTTCCATTGGGAGGAGCAGTAGAAACCTAGCCTGACTTGATTGATTTCAAATGCCCGAGCACAATCAGCAGATTATAAATCGTGCAATTTGAGCAGGGCAGACGGACCTGTCGATGAGTGATTGATTCACGATACTACAGCCCAATGGGATGGGTTTCTCTCCACGTCACATGACCGCATCCGAGAGCTTCCATTGGTTGACTGACAACCAGGCGATTGTAATCAAGCCCATGACGGAGAGTAGGGGACCACGTCTGGTTGCTCCAATCCAGAGGACTATGTGATATGATTAGAGAAAACATTTGAATTAGTCAGGTATCAAATGACAATCGGGCTCAAAAACTTTGATGGCTATATGAAGTGGAGCTCTGGGAAAAAAAAGTCCTGCATGTCCTAACCAGAAAGTGGAACCTGGCAGAGAAATGGGAGAGAAGTTCAATGGGTGCAAATGAAATATCAAGGCATGATGAACATGGTTGGATCCACCAACAGGTAGATCAAAGAGTAGCTCCTCAGCTTTCATCGAGTGTACCGAACTCCAGTAAATCGAGATCAATTTGCACATGTCCTTGCTCTAAGAGTGTCTGAAGATTGCATGGATCAAGCGGAAGTGTTTTTCTTGATTTTTGTAAATTCGTTTTCAGTTGTATTTATGTTACAATTGCTTAATTTGCAAAACCCAAATCAAAATCTAGAATTTGTACAGTTCTGATTTGGTTTATAACTGTTACATGGTTGTATGAACTTGCAAAGTTTGGAAAGATAAAAGTGTAAATGAAGATAAAATAGTAGTAATATGAAGAGGGTGGTTTTGTTTGGGACAGTTTTGTTAAGTAAATATAATATAGTATTTCAAATTTTAATTGATCTTCTGTTTCTTAACCCCAACCCATATTTTTCAACTTGTTTGACATTTAATATTAAGGTGAATCCAGTTGAGCAAATCTACTGTACCTACTGCTACAACATTTTTATGGTTGAAAATGTAACAATACCATTTTTGGGGGGGTAAAATATATATACACAGTACTCCACTTATTCTATATGCAAATCAGCTGTGGAACATGAGAAATGTAAATAGTTAAAATGGTCGACAGGTGTGACATTCAGCACACCGTATGACGTAGGGACACACTATATTAAATCACTTTCAGTGTACAACAACCCCTTTCAATCAAATGTATTTATAAAGCCCTTTTTACATCAGCAGATGTCACAAAGTGCTATATAGAAACCCAGCCTAAAACCCCCAAACAGTGCAGATGTAGAAGCAGATGTGAAGTGAAAAAAATGTGAAGGGGTTGTGAACTCTGTACAAAATGATCAGTTTTCCAATGTTTGATACAGTTTGTATGCATCAGAATCATATAGGGACATGAATATATATATATATATATATATATATATATATATATATATATATATATATATATATATATATATATTTTACATGTTATTTGTTTGCTTGTTTTCTCTGTATAATACAGCAAATAGTAACATGTATATCTGAATAACATGCTGTTTTTTTTCACTTCTGATCAACTGAACAGAATAAGGGTTTAAGATTTTATATTGACCAAAGCAAAATAGCATATTTTCATAATAATAAATAGTTCTACTCTGTAAAAAAAATCTATATGTTTCTTTTCCACTATAAGATCGATCATAAAAAAATGTCTAACTATTTAGTTGCTTCAGAATTGTTACCTTACCATTGCTGTATGAGGCTTGCCCTTTGACTGGCAATGGCAAAACATCTCTACCACAGGATTCTCCAACCATGTTCCTGGAGCACTACCTAGGTCTTCAATCCAACCCCAGTTGTAACTAACCTGAGTCAGTTTATCAACCAACTAATTATTAGAATCAGGTGCCAGTGGCGGTTCTAGACCATTTCAAATGGGGGCAAGCTGGGTCCAGTTGTACTGTTAGAGGGGCCAGTTACATTAGACGTTATTGTTGTCATATCGTTTTCTTCACTGCATTGCAGGCATTAGCAGGCAAAAGACCACGTCCCTCTAGTAAATGTGTGGGTTTAATTAGTGTTCCGCATTGCCACTGTCTAATAAACGGATGTTATTTCATACTCCACATTTAGGGGGCCACAAGGGGGTCCAAAATTGTTGTCACAGGGCACTACCCCACGCCCCCACCCCCAGAACCACTAGTATCAGGTGCGCTAGATTAGGCCTTGAGCGAAAATTCACAAGACGTTAGTTAGCTCTCCAGGAACAGGTTTGGAGAGCCCTGCACTAGCACATGAAGAATACAGTATGTGCGTCACAACAATAAAGTTGTTTTCTTATAAATAATAAATAATAACAAGCCCAGTTTTGCAATACTTGTACCATAATAGTGGCTTGTTATATTATCACATCCTAGTGGGCAAAACTGGTGTAAAATATGTCTTTTCGAAAGAGATTTGCAGTGGAAACAACATATTTTGAGCCATATTTGCTCACTGGGATATATTATATGTGATTTTTTTTAACAATAATAATTGAACCATCTGAGACTGAATAGGCAACAAAAAAATGAGCTACTATATTGACAACTAAAATAATGGATTATCTTTGTCAAAAGATTTTCCCTGTATTACTGTATCCCCCTTCGCTTTTTGTTCATTTCTCTTAAGCCAATTACATCATTGTCAATTTGTCTTCTCTCAGTGTGTGCAATTTTTATGCACGCAAACAGTTTGTAAACTGTAATGTAAACTCAAAACGTGATACTTCCATCTTACGGTTAGACCAATATGGTTTCCACTGCTTTAGGGGTTAATGTTATTGATATGTATAGAACATGTTAAAATGACAGATAACTTCAGGAATTTAGACATTTACGTTGCATTAATAAAGAAAGCACTTTCATATAGTGGGTCATTTCTTGATGTTTCTTTCAATGGATCTTATGCTTGTGTAACATTTTAATGTATGGCTGAGTAGGAAGGAAAAACTGTCAATATACAGAACTATATGGATGGCGTGGAGGTCTATCATAATAACTACATAACAATGAATGGCAATGCTTTTATATTTCTGTTACATACCATATATTTAAGTATGAGTCATGTATATGAATCATAATCATGTATACTTGAATCCATGTGAAATATTGTAAAAATAATCATATCAGTCATTCTGTATAAAATGTCATATGATAATAAATGAAACTTTGTTTGAAATGTAGGTGTAAATTGCTTTATTTCAGAATCAAATCAGCCAAAACGAACCTATCAAAACTATCCAATAAATGTCGTCCTCAACAATATAATATACAAATATTCATTATAGGGTGCAGTGGTGCATACATTATTGATTCGGTTACCCAAGAATACAAATTTGATATGCACAAGTACATAATCCAGTAGCACCGCCTAGTGGTTAAAAAGAAACACTGCAACCCGGGCCACATTCAGATGGAAGTAGAAATGTCATGAATAGAGCTGCCACGATTCCTTATTCTACTTGTCAGAGGCATGTTTGTTCTTAATAAAATATTTCTGAACGTTCCACAAAGTTTCTCCATGCTGAACGCACCCCTGGTGGATGGTATTTTCCTGCCAATGCTAATGACCAAAAAAACATTTGTTTCATTGTACTAGCTACCATGGTACACAAATGAACCATGGTAGTACAATGAAAAAAAAAATACCATGATTTTATACCAGCAGCATGTAGTGAAACACGAACTTATGGTTCATTAGTTTAGTTGTTTACAATGCTTTATGATTGTCTGTGTCCCACTGTTTTTCTGGTAAAGTGACCAGAAACGTAGTAATGTATGGTACTCACATAATGCAACATTGACTACTCGCTCTGCAAAGTGTAGGACTGGTACCCTCTTCAACCTTTTTAGCACATAGTGAACTATTAACACACAAAGGAGGATCCTTTTTCACAGCAACTCTTTGCTTATTTCTTTGACGTTATAGACAAACTAAGGCCAACAATAGTAACCTGCCCCTGACTTCATCAGAAACGTGCCCATACTGGTATATACATTCATACATAAAATACCAACCAAACTCTTTTGACCGTGGGGGGGGGGTACCATAGTACAATGCCTTATACTGCCATTGTACTATGGTAACTCACAATTAATAAAGATGGTAGCATATAATTTTTTGGGGTACCATTTCTCATAATTGTGCATTACCACGGTTGAATGTATAATGCAGGTTAAAGCCATGGTATTTCCATGATCCACATCTAGAACATGGTAAAAATGAGGCAATACATTTATATTATTTAGGTTTATGGCAGTACCTTAATACTTCAAAGCTAAAACCATGGTACATTTCCATGATTCAGATCTATACCATGGTATAAATTATGCAATACCATGGTAATATTTAGGTACAATGACAGTACCACGGTAGTACCATCATACTTCAAGGCTAAAACCATGGTGCATTGCCATGAATCCGACTATACCATGGTATATTTTGGTATCTACATGATTCCATGTGTTATTTCATAGTTTTGTTGTCTGCACTATTATTCTACAATGTAGAAAATAGTAAAAATCAAGAAAAACCCTTGAATGAGTAGGTGTTCTAAAACTTTTGACCGGTAGTGTATATACACTAGCGTTCAAAAGTTTGGGTCACTTAGAAATGTCACTCAGTTTCTGAAAGAAAAGCAATTTTTTTTTTGTCCATTAAAATAACATCAAATTGATCAGAAATACAGCGTAGACATGGTTAATGTTGTAAATTACTATTGTAGCTGGAAACGGCAGATTTTTTTTCGAATATCTACATAGGCGTACAGAGGCCCATTATTAGCAACCATCACTCCTGTGTTCCAATGGCACGTTGTGTTAGCTAATCCAAGTTTATCATTTTAAAAGGTTAATTGGTCATTAGAAAACCCTTTTGCAATTATGTTAGCACAGCTGAAAACTGTTGTGCTAATTAAAGAAGCAATAAAACTGGCCTTCTTTAGACTAGTTGAGTATCTGGAACATCAGCATTTGTGGGTTCAAATCAAATCAAATTATTTGGTCATGTTTCCGGTCGCCTTGCCCTGATTACATATCCCAGTCCACGTGATTGAAGCAATCTTGAAGCGTGGAATCAGATTGGTCGGACCAGCGTTGAACAGACCTGAGCACAGGCGTTTCCTGTTTGAGTTTCTGTCTATAGGCTGGGAGTAACAAAATGGAGTTGTGGTCAGATTTACCGAAAGGGGAGCGGGGGGTGGCTTTGTATGCGTCGGGAGGGTAGAATAACAATGATCCTGAGTTTTACCAGCCCGGGTCGCACATTTGATATGCTGATAAAATTTAGGGAGCCTTGTTTTCAGATTAGCCTTGTTAAAATCCCCAGTTACAATACATGCAGCCTCAGGATATGTGGTTTCCAGTTTACATAGAGTCCAATGAAGTTCTTTCAGGGCCGTCTGTGTCAGCTTGAGGGGGGATTTACGCGACTGTGATTATAATCGAAGAGAATTCTCTTGGTAGATAATGCGGTCGGCATTTGATTGTAAGGAATTCTAGGTCAGGTGAACAAAAGGACTTGAGTTCCTGTATGTTGATATGATCACACCACGAAATTAACATTCAATTCTCTGGCAACAGCTCTGGTGGACATTATTGCAGTCAGCATGCCAATTGCACACTCCCTCAAAACTTAAGACATCTGTGGCATTGTGTTGTGTGACAAAACTGCACATTTTAGAGTTGCCTTTTATTGTCCCCAGCACAAGGTGCATCTGTGTAATGATCATGCTGTTCAATCAGCTTATTGATAAGCAAAGGATTAATGCTCACTTACAGGGGTGTAAACAAATTTGTGCACAACATTTTAGCAAAATAATTTGGGGGATCTTTTATTTCAGCTCATGAAACATGGGATCAACACTTTACATGTTGCATTTATTTATTTTTCCGTGTAGAAAAGTAAAACATCTACAACATACATAAATCTACCTTATATAGACAGTCAAGTCTACTACATTCTAGCCTGCTTCTAACTATGCATCACCCAGGGCCATGTTCAGTAGCCAAACGTTGTCAAACATTGCAGATAGAAATGCAATTTATATGATTCCTTACATCCCAACCTCACTAGCCAGCAAGGTTATTATAGTTTTGTGATTTAATATACATTTATATTCGTTTTAAGATTTTTATTTGACATCCAGTTGAGTTTTTTCAGTGTAGAGAAACACACAACTTTGTATGACTCCGAGTCGAAATACAAAAACAAAAAAAACATCTAAAAAAAAATGAATGAGTATCATTCATGTCAGGTAAAATAACAACCCTATGTTTATCTCCCAAGACAAACTACCTAGCAACAGCAAAATGTCCATTAATGTTCCATGCGTGTTTCGATCGGTCGCCAAATGTATATAGTTGTTTTTGATATTTGAACCTTCTTGTTCAAATTTTATCTGGTGTGGATGGTGTTTTCGGCATGTTACAATTTCCACAAAGTTGCCGCGATTTCACGTGTCCTATTTATATCAGTACACTCGTAGCAACTTAAGCATTACGAGACTTCTATTCGATAAAATACACTTCACGTAGCCATACATGTTTTGTTGTTGACCAAATTCGACACTCTCATTGACCTCCATACAAAACCTCCTTGCTTGGGAGGGACATAAACATTGTGGTTGTTGTTTTACCTGAAATGTATGGTCATCCCCCAGCATTTTTACACATTTTGAGTCATACAAAATCGTGTGTTCTCTACTCTAACAATTGTTTTCATCTCTTGGTTTGACTTTCAGTCACCCATGTAAGTCAGTTTGCTGCTGGAAAACAATGAGTAGATGGGAGAGGCGGGACTTGCAGCGCGTCTGAAATGGAACCACGTTCTCTTTTATCGCCTGGCTTTGCAGACCAGAAACCCGTTGATGCGTGTGAGCAGTTTGAATGGAAAAATTTAATAACATGTAAATGTATTTTGCAATGTTTGTGGCGATAATGATGGTATATCGGGACGGATGGTATGTTTCCATAGCAGGTTAGGATAATTAACGTGTCAGGTTAAGATTACTAACACAACAGATTAGGAGACTGTGGTTAAGGTTAGGAAAATGATTAGGGTTAGGTTTAGCTACGATGCTAGTTGACAACAACTGTTGTCCCCGACGGGACCACTAGATGGAGATGTAGGTCTACTCCAGCTAGCCACAATGGTAGAAATGTAAATAGACCATCAGTCCTGTGAGGATACCATCAATATCATAACGCCGGGCTAGTAAGCATGTTAACATGCTTGTTTTACATAGCATCTTTCTATCTGATCGTTCCACAACGTCGTGGTCGACTCAGCCCTTGTTGTTGTAGCCGTCCACCATACGTGGCGTGATGCTCCCATCCTCCTCCACGTCCTCGGTGACGGCCTTGCCCACCAGCTGACCCATGTCTTCAGGAGAGACGCCCCTCGGCTCGCCCACCTTCACCCCCAGCATATTCATACTCAGCACCGTGCCTTTGGGGATCGCCACCTTGGCCACCACTGACTTCCCCAGCTGGAAGAGAACATAATATGGAGATTTACCCATATGTGCTGTTGTCGGCTATATGGTACACGCTGAAAAGGGCTAAAGAGAATACCTGATGTAAGGGACTGGCCAGTTGCTGGCAATATACCGTTCAAAATATACAACATATGTCAATAATATACTAAATCAATATTTTTCCCATTGACATAGGTAAAAATAACTGTCTCCCAAAATGATATAATGATGTCATATTTAAAAGGTAGGCCCATTACGTTTATTATAAACCTCCCGAGACCAACTCACCTTGTCATGGCAGGCTTTCTCACAGGGTAGCATCTGTTTGATGCCCGTGCCTTGGGCCCGCTCCACCAGGCGGATGGCTCTGACCAGCTCTGTCAGCTCAGAAGGCTCCAGCGACGCTTCGTGGTCGTTTCCCTTCCAGCTCTTGTCCAGGGTCACGTGACGCTCCACAACCTTTGCCCCCATTGCTACTGCTGCCACGGTGATGCTGATACCCCTTTCATGGCCGGAATATCCAATGGGAATATCAGGGAATTCCTTCTGGTATTCCTATGTCAGTAAAAGGGAGAGAGAAATCTGTCAAGTTCACAATATTCCTGTAGTAGTTGCATCTCTCTCTCTTTCAATTTCAATTCAATTTAAGGGCTTTATTGGCATGGGAAACATATGTTTACATTGCCAAAGCAAATGAAATAGATAATAAACAATAAAACATTTACTTTAAACATTACACAAGTTCCAAAAGAATAAAGACATTAAAATGTCATATTAAATATATACAGTGTTTTAATGATGTGTGGTAATGATCTCTCGCTCTCTCTCTCTCCCCCACACCCTTCTCTCTCTCCCCGCACCCTTCTCTCTCTCTCTCTCTCTCTCTCTCTCTCTCTCTCTCTCTCTCTCTCTCTCTCTCTCTCTCTCTCTCTCATAACAAACCAATGGGAAGCCTTACTGCTATGACACGTAGGTTGACATCCTCAGGGTCCAATGGGTAGGCACTGGTGCACTGTAGGATGGTGAAGTTCTGATTGTGCTGCTTGACCGTCTGATAGACCCGTCTCATTGTCGCCATCGACTGCATCCCACTGGATATCACCATAGGCCGTCCTGAGGTTAAACAAATTTGTAATTTCTCCAGTAACTGACTGTATGTCTACACTGTATTTCTGATCAATTTTATGTTATTTTAATGGACCAAAAATTTTCTTTTCTTTCAAAAACAAGGACATTTCTAAGTGACCCCAAACTTTTGAACGGTAGTACATATATAACACAGTGTTAACTGGAATCACTGACCTTTTTTTGCAGTCAGTTCCAGATAAGGGAAATTGTTGGCATCGCATGAGGCAACTTTGAAGAAGGGCACGTCCAGCTCATCCAGGAACTCCACAGCCATCTAACAAGCGATGCAAAGCAGTTGGGATAGTCATGCAATCCGGAATATCTACACAGTCACAGCAGACAGATGGAATAACCTCTTACCTCGTCCATTCCAGAAGCGGTGAAGAAGATTCCAACCTCCTTTGCATATTTCTGGAGCTCTCTATATTGTTCATGACTGAACTCTAGATGCCGCTTGTGGTCACCGTATGTCTTTCCCCAGGAATGTTTGGAGTTGTACGGACGCTCCAGAGCACGCTTGTTGAACTTGTACTCAAGTTCACTCTTCTGAAATTTGGCACAGTCTGCCCCGCAGTCCTATAAATTGATGCCAACATGAGTAATAGCATCAAACACACACACACACACACACACACACACACACACACACACACACACACCCTACTTCCATTGATGAAAATCCATGCATAGCAGCAGTACAGTATCAGGATCACAGCAGAAAATACATTTTCCCCTCAGTCCTGCCATTTCTACATGACCTTTAGATTTGAGGTTATTAAAGGAAGATTTGATGCAGGAGCTTAAGCCACATTAAGAGGCAGTTTCCCTGACACAGATTAAGCCTAGTCCAAAAAGCATTGAGCATCCAAAACTAGGCTTAATTTGTCCAGGCAAAGTTTAAGAATGTCTCTTCATTTAGCTTCCATTACCTTGGCCATCTTGATCATTTTCTTTGCGATTTCAATATCTCCTTGGTGGTTCTGTCCAATTTCTGCAATAATGAAACAGGGGTAAGAACCCCCAATCATCCTGCCTGGACCAAGTTCGAATTTCAGAGGCATTTTCAAAATATAAGTGACAAATTAAGTTGGTAAATGATTAAGAGCCTATGGCAAATAAATCACACTCTTTTTAAGGATGAGATTGTCAGAGGCAATCTTGCACGGTGGAAAAGGATGAGATTGCTTATCGCCTGCCCTTTTATCCAATTCCTTCAAGTCGGCCCATCCAATGATATGCCAATATCGTGACCAGTCAAACAGAAAGAGACAGGTCCGACTTT
Organism: Brachymystax lenok tsinlingensis; assembly: GCA_030435695.1. NCBI lineage: Eukaryota > Metazoa > Chordata > Actinopteri > Salmoniformes > Salmonidae > Brachymystax > Brachymystax lenok. The sequence goes on from CM059810.1 coordinate 47,773,515, forward strand.
TCTTGGTAGAGTCGTACCAGTCTGTTTCTGTTTACCTTATGGAACTGTCAGTTGGCAAGAGCACAAGAAAATCTAGGACCAGGCAAAAAAAAATGTGTGCCTTCAGAAAGTATTCTCACCCCTTGACTTTAAAAAGATATATTGTGTTACAGCCTGATAAAATGTGGCAAAGCAATTCACTTTTTGTTCTGAATACCAAGTGTTATGTTTGGGGCAAATCCAATACAACACATTACGGAGTACCACCCTCCATATTTTATAGCGTAGTAGTGGCTGCATCATGTTATGGGTATTCTTGTAATCGACTTGGGAGTTTTTCAGGATTAAAAAAGAAACGTAATGGAGCTAAGCACAGGCAAAATCCTAGAGGAAAACCTGGTTCAGTCTGCTTTCCACCAGACACTGGGAGATTCATTCACCTTTCAGCAGGACAATAACCTAAAACACGAGGCCAAATAAGAGTAAGAGTTACTTACCAAGAAGACAGTGAATGTTCCTGAGTGGCCGAGTTACAGCTTTGACTTAAAGTGTTCACTCAGCGGTGTGAATACTTATGTCAATTAGATATTTCTGTATTTCATTTTCAATAAATTTCCAAACATTTCTAAAAACATGCTTTCGCTATGTAATTATGGGGTATTGTGTTTTAAATTGTTTTTAATCGATGTTGAATTAATTCTGTAACACAACAAAATGTGGAATAAGTCAAGGGGTGTGAATACTTTCTGAAGGCACTGTGCATACCACACCAGACACACTAGTATGGGTTTCTTTAGCCTACAGTGCCCAAACCAAAAATAATTTGAATTTGTTATGTACAGAGCCATGTAATCTATGACCAGAGATTACTCAGGCAACAGCATTGAAAAACTGAAACAGAAACAAATGTCACAGTGCCTCTTTTCTTAATAAACATCTAATTTAACTGTACTGAACATAATAATATGAATATCTATTTATGAGAAGGAAGTATTTTTGTTGTCTTGACAATATTACTCTGATATTTAATTGTATCTAATATTGTCTTGTGTTGTTCTTGTCTACAACTGTTCTGTACTCTGTCATGCCATGTACCCTGCATTTGGAAAGTATTCAGACCCCTTTACTTTTTCCACATGTTGTTACGTTACAGCCCCTCATCAATATGCACAAAATACCCCATAATGACACAATACCTCAATGTCTCAATGTCCTTGAATGGCCCAGCCAGAGCCCAGGCTTGAACCCGATCTAACATCTCTGGAGAGACCTGAAAATAGCTGCACAGCGACGCTCCCCATCTAACCTGACAGAGCTTGAGAGGATCTGCAGAGAAGAATGGGAAAAACTCCCCAAATACAGGTATGCCAAGCTTGAAGCGTCATACCCAAGAAGACTCGAGGCTGTAATCGCTGCCAAAGGTGCTAAGATGGCGCCGACAGAGATGGTCGCCTTGCTTCGCGTTCTTAGAAAACTATGCAGTATTTTGTATTATTTATGTATGATGTATTATTTCTTACATTGTTAACCCAGGAAATCTTATTACATACAGCCGGGAAGAACTATTGGATATAAGAGCAATGTCAACTTACCAACATTACGACCAGGAATTTGACTTTCCCGAAGCGGATCCTCTCTCCGGACCACCACCCAGGACAATGGATCTAAACCCAGCAGCTGACCTAAAACAACGGCGACGCAGAAGGGGCAGACGGAGCGGTCTTCTGGTCAGGCATCGTAAAAGGGCACATCGCTCACCGCTCCCGAGTATACTACTCGCCAATGTCCAGTCTCTTGACAAGATGGTAGACGAAATTCGAGCAAGGGTTGCCTTCCAGAGAGACATCAGAGACTGTAACATTCTCTGTTTCACAGAAACATGGCTCTCTCGGGAATCGGTCCAGTCACCGGACTTCTCCATGCATCGCACCGACAGAGATAAACACCTCTCTGGGAAGAGGAAGGGCTATATATAAACTATATACCCGGAGGCTGCATTTATTGTAGCTGGGGATTTTAACAAAGCAAATTTGAGATCAATGTTACCTAAATGTTATCAGCATATTGATTGCACAACACGCCACCTTGCTCGTGCCGGCTTATAGGCAGAAACTCAAACAGGATGTACCAGTGACGAGAACCATTCAACGCTGGACTGACCAATCGGAAGCCACGCTCCAAGATTGTTTTGATCCAGCCAATATGATCCAATATGTTCCAGCCTCAGAGAACGACATTTGATCTATATGCTGACTTGGTGAATGTGTTTATAAATAAGTGCATTGGAGATGTCGTAACCACTTTGACTATTAAAACCTACCCTTACCAGAAACCGTGGGTGGATGGCGGCATTCGCGAAAAACTGAAAGCGCGATCCACCGCATTTAACCATGGAAAGAGGTCTGGTGATATGGCTGAATATAAACAGTGTAGTTATTCCCTCCGCAAGGCAATCAAACAAGCGAAATGCCGGTACAGGGACAAGGTTGAGTCGCAATTCAACGGCTCAGACACGAGACGTATGTGGCAGGGTCTACAGGAAATCCCGGGCTACAAAAACAAAAACAGCCACGTGACGGATGCCGACGTCACGCTTCCAGACAAACTTCTTTGCCCGCTTTGAGGATGACGCACAGATGACGCAATCGCCATCGCGCTGCACACTGCCCTATCCCATCTGGACAAAAATAATACCTATGTAAGAATTCTGTTCATTGACTACAGGTCAGTATTTAACACCATTGTACCCTCCAAGCTAAGCATCAAGCTGGAGGCCCTAGGTCTCAACCCCTCCCTGTGCAACTGGGTCCTGGACTTTCTGACGGGCTGCCCCCAGGTGGTGAAGGTAGGAAACAACATCTCCACTTCACTGACCCTCAACACTGGGGCCCCACAAGAGTGTGTGCTCAGCCCTCTCCTGTACTTCATGTTCACCCATGACTGCGCGGCCATGCACGCCTCCAACTCAATCATCAAGTTTGCAGACGACACAACAGTAGTGGGCTTGATTACCAACAACGACGAGACAGCCTACAGGGTGGAGGTGAGGGAATTCGGAGTGTGGTGTCAGGAAAACAACCTCTCACTTACTGTAAACAAAACAAAGGAGATGATCGTGGACTTCAGGAAACAGCAGAGGGAGCACCGCCCTATCCACAGTGAAGGGTCAGCAGTGGAGAATGTGGAAAATGTTAAGTTCCTGGGCGTACACATCACAGACAAACTGAATGGTCCACCCACACAGACAGTGTGGTAAAGAAGGTGCAACAGCGCCTCATCAACCTCAGGAGGCTGAAGAACTTAGGCTTGTCACCCAAAACCCTGACAAAATTTGACAGATGCACAATCGAGAGCAAACTGTTGGGCTATATCACAGCCTGGTACGGAAACTGCACCGCCCTCAACCACAAGGCTCTCCAGAGAGTGCTGCAGTCTGCACAACGCAACAACAGGGGCAAACTACCTTCCCTCCATGACATCTACAGCACCCGATGTCACAGGAAGGCCAAAAAGATCATCAAGGACAACAACCACCCGAGCCACTGCCTGTTCACACCGGTATCATCCAGAAGGCGAGGTCAGTACAGGTGCATCAAAGCTGGGACCGAGAGATTGAGAAACAGCTTCTATCTCAAGGCCATCAGACTGCGAAACAGCTTCCCACATTGAGACCCAATCACTGGACACTTTAATAAATGGATCACTAGTCACTTTAAACAATGGCACTTTAAATAATGCCACTTTAATCATGTTTACATATCTTACATTACTCATATCACATGTACAGTTGAAGTAGGAAGTTTACATACACCTTAGCCAAATACATTTAAACTCAGTTTTTCACAATTCCTGACATTTAATCCTAGTAAAAATTCCCTGTCTTAGGTCAGTTAGGATCACCACTTTATTTTAAGAATGTGAAATGTCAGAATAATAGCAGAGATAATTATATATTTCAGCTTATATTTCTTTCATCACATTCCCAGTAGGTCAGAAGTTTACATACACTGAATTACTATTCAGTAGCATTGCCTTTAAATTGTTTAACTTTGGTCAAATGTTTTGGGTAGCCTTCCACAAGCTTCCCACAATAAGTTGGGTGAATTTTGGCCCATTCCTCCTGACAGAGCTGGTGTAACTGAGCCAGGTTTGTAGGCCTCCTTGCTCACACACAGTTTTTCAGTTCTGCCCACACATTTTCTAGAGGATTGAGGTCAGGGCTTTGTGATGGCCACTCCAATAACTTGACTTTGTTGTCCTTAGGCCATTTTGCCACAACTTTGGAAGTATTTGATTTGAACAAAGTACTTAGTAAAGGGTCTGAATGCTTATGTAAATGCGATATTCCAGTAATTATTTTTTTAAATATATATTGTTTTATTAAAAAAATGTATAAAGAAAACAGTTTTTGCTTTTCATTATGGGGTATTGTGTGTAGATTGTTGAGATTTATTATAATATTTTTTTTTACCCTGTTTTCTCCCCAATTTCGTGGTACCCAATTGGTAGTTACAGGCTTGTCTCATCGGTGCAACTCCCGTACGGACTCGGAAGAGGCGAAGGTCGAGAGCCGTGCGTCCTCCGAAACACAACCTAACCAAGCCGCACTGCTTCTTGACACAATGCACACTTAACCCGGAAGCCAGCCGCACCAACGTGTCGGAGGAAACACCCGGCACCTGGCGACCGTGTCAGCGTGCACTGCGCCCGGCCCGCCACAGGAGTCGCTAGTGCGCGATGGGACAAGACATCCCTGCCGGCCAAACTCTCCCCTATCCGGGCGAAGCTGGGCCAATTGTGCGCCACCCCATGGGTCTCCCGGTCGCGGCCGGCTGCGACAGAGCCTGGACTCGTACCCAGAATCTCTAGTGGCACAGCTAGCACTGTGATTCACATGGTATGGTATCACATGAGCGCTAATTAGGAAAAATTTGCAAAATGCAGTTGATGACGTAGCACAGAAGTAAACAGATTAAAACATATAGGAGCGGTTTCCAAGATAATTTCAGTCAGGACTAGGCTAATTCTATTTAAATTAATCCAGATTTAAAAAATGGCATTCTGAGACGTTGATTAACTTAAGATTGATTAATTCTAGACTAGGGAGTCCCAGACTAAGGTAAGTAAGGACTAAGCAGTAAATCTTTGTGAAGCCTAATTGCATTAACTATGTGCACTTGGTGCTGACCAGAGGATGCATCGAAAAACCAGGGGTGGGATGCTAATACGTAAGCATTGTGTGGAATTGGAGCAAGTTACCTCAACCAAACGGTGGACGGAGGTAAAAAAAAAAACATTCAAAGAATTTCAGCGAATTGTGTCAAACCACCCATCAACAGAAAACACGAAAAATATGTCTGAACTACCATTTGTAATGAATTAAACTGAAATTAAAAAGCAAACAAAAGGACGGTACAACAACTTCAGATAACATATTGTATTATGTATTTACTGTTGGCCCAGTTTCACAACGAGTCACTTTGAAATGTTGGTTTTCTTGTGTAACACAACAAAGTGGAGTGAAAATGTATTTGTGTGACTGAAATGTAACACTAAGAATATCATACATAATTACTCATATCATTTCTATATTGTCTTGTCTTTCTAAGGTCCTGTGGAAAAACATAAACCTTTTAAGAAGACAAATACTGTTGCTCGTAAGGAGCGTTTCAAGACTGGTGGCGGAGGGAGACAGGTGAGTTGGGGGACTTGTTCATTGATAGCCAACAACCCCTGAAAGGGATCCCCGATGATGGCCATTTGGACAGTTCTTGCATCTCTTGCACTCCCAAAATAGCAATTATGTAATGAACTCAACACTTGAAGAAACAATGTTCTCTAATGCAGCAATGCAATCATTTTCAAGAGGCAGATGATCACCACAGCTTGGAGGGGATAAGACAGGGTGAAGGTCAGCCAGAAGGGAAGATTGTGTCACTATCCCGGGGCAGAGGACAAAGACAGAGGCTGAGCATGTATGAGAAACTGGCAATGGAATTTCATGAGCGCAAACTAATGTATTTAAAAGAAGAGCATGATGTGGAGAAGCAAATCCTTCATGTTGAGTTGGATATAAAGGAGGAGGAGGGAAACATGAAGCAGCAACAGTACCAATGTCCTTCATGTTGAGTTGGATATAAAGGAGGAGCACGGAAACATGAAGCAGCAACAGTACCAATGTCCTTCATGTTGAGTTGGATATAAAGGAGGAGGAGAGAAACATGAAGCAGCAACAGTACCAATGTCCTTCATGTTGAGTTGGATATAAAGGAGGAGCACGGAAACATGAAGCAGCAACAGTACCAATGTCCTTCATGTTGAGTTGGATATAAAGGAGGAGGAGGGAAACATGAAGCAGCAACAGTACCAATGTCCTTCATGTTGAGTTGGATATAAAGGAGGAGGAGGGAAACATGAAGCAGCAACAGTACCAATGTCCTTCATGTTGAGTTGGATATAAAGGAGGAGGAGGGAAACATGAAGCAGCAACAGTACCAATGACCTTCATGTTGAGTTGGATATAAAGGAGGAGGAGGGAAACATGAAGCAGCAACAGTACCAATGTCCTTCATGTTGAGTTGGATATAAAGGAGGAGGAGGGAAACATGAAGCAGCAACAGTACCAATGACCTTCATGTTGAGTTGGATATAAAGGAGGAGGAGGGAAACATGAAGCAGCAACAGTACCAATGTCCTTCATGTTGAGTTGGAAATAAAGGAGGAGAGAAACATGAAGCAGCAACAGTACCAATGTCCTTCTCAAACCAGCACCAGTTCGGGGTCACGATATTTCCATTTGGGAATTAAAAACCTTTTTGTTACCAATCCATAGCTATTGTTTGATTCAATCACTTGAGCTCTCTTTGTTGTGAGAAGTGCTTTATAGCGAAAGCATCTCTTTTATTGTCTGCCTCAACCATGGGAACATCTGGGTCATCCCCATCTTCAATGTGAGGATCTGGGCAGCCATGCTGTTTGAGGTAATTGTGAAGTACTGCTGTTTTAATTATGACAATGCAGCATCTTGGTTGAAAGCTCAATGTGTTTCTGAGAGACGGGAAACAACTCCATACAACAAACATGCACTCCACTACACCTATGGTGCGGATATGAGCTTGGTTGTACCGTTGTTGCTCAGGTCTTGGAGAGCAACATCTGTCCGTTAAAGTTCACAAAGCATATTGAAAGACCTACTGCATGGTATAGCAAGGTAAAGTTTCTGACATTTTCTGACTACTTAACAACTGTAGATTTAGAACACCAGAGAGTTACCGCAAGTCATAAAGAAAACAGGAGCTGCCTCCACTATTCCAGCAACATTTTAACATCAACATCTCAACATCAAATCACCTATGCTTAGTCTAATGCAGTGACAACTAAATGATACCAAAAACGATTTAGCCCAATCAACGTCAGCTAAATATGATGTGGCTGTTCATGGTACTGATTTCTGTGTGTGTGTGTGTGTGTGTGTGTGTGTGTGTGTGTGTGCAAGTAGAAAAAACATGTTGACTCACCCTACTTGTAGAGAAACGCCAATGCCATCCTCCTCTTTCATATTTCCTAAACGGTCTATGACTCTGTCGTATAGTACAAGCTTTTCGTTTTTGCTGTCCTAGACTACCTGGCGAAAATGATTGTTAGCTAGCCTAACTTCCTTTCATGGGCAACAATGCTCCAGGCCAGCTAGTTCACATTAGCATACTACATCTAGCTACATGTTGAACTTCCAGCCTCTTAGGCCAGGGACACAATGTATACATTTATGGTTGGATCAAAATCGCTGTTATAATCATTGGCTAGTACGGAGAATTAAGTATAACCACAAGCCCAAATCCCTATCTTCATCCATGACTAATTTAGGAAAGGGAGCTAGCCACTGGAGGACCACAACACAACGAGATGCAACAATTCAAGTTTTATTCTGTCAATTACATTTTGCTATTGACGTGATGTAATTGGTAGCCTAGTGGTTAGAGCATTGGGCCAGTAACCACTATTCCTAGGCTGTCATTGTAAATATGAATTTGTTCTTAACTGACTTGCCTAGTTAAATAAATAAAAAATTGGTCTGAAGCCAAATCCAAACTGGCTTCCCTTTTTTTGATGCGCCAGGACCATTCACAGCTGAGCTCACTCAGTTTAGCTCAAAGCTGATTGGCTATTATTAAAAATATATATATCAAGAGAGGCCAAATGCTTGCTTGCTTCCCTTGAATTCAATGGGCGGCAACAATATCCTACTCTTTTTGAACAGATAGCATCAGATAGATACGCTACACATACCGAGACAGAGTGGCGCTGTTTCGTTCGCTCGGATGCTTTCTCTAGTGAGAAATGAAACACAGAAAGATGAAAGATTAAAAAAATAAAATAAAATACATCTTGGTAAATCTTTTGTGGAAGCCTGGCTTACATTTTAGTCATTTAGCAGATGCTCTTATCCAGAGTCGAATTACAGTTAGTGCATTCATCTTAAGATAGCTAGGTGGGACAACCACATATCACAGGTATAAAAAAAATACAAAAATCCTCAATAAAGTAGCTATCAGTAGAGTCAGAGCCGGGGGGGTGAAGTGCAAGTGCTGTTTAATTAATTTATTTTAGGGCAGGAGTCGAGGTGAGAAGGAGGATTATTTGAGATACTGTTTGAAGAGGTAGGGTTTGAAGTGTTTTCAGAAGATGGGCAGGGACTTCAGGGGGAAGCTGGTTCCACCATTGGGGTGCCAGGACAGAGAAGAGCTTTGACTGGGCTGAGCGGGAGCTGTCCTCCCGTAGGGGTGGGAGGGCCAAGAGACCTGAGGTGGCAGATGGGAGTGCTCGGGTTGGGGTATAAGGTTTGAGCATAGCATGAAGGTAGGGAGGGGCAGTTCCTCTTGCTGTTCCGTAGGTAATCACCATGGTCTTGTAGTGGATGCGAGCTTCGATTGGAAGCCAGTGGAGTGTGCCCTTGGCATCCATGAATACACACTACTAGATATAGTCCAGGTAATAAATGTTCCTCCATTGCCGAAATCAACTCAGAGGCCAATATCCATTCTAAATTAACTCTAATCATCCTTCTGGAAATCAGACTTTTAAATGTAGACTAGGGCAAGTCTGAGACTATTTGAAATCACATTTAAGAAATTCCATTTCAGTTAGTCCAGTTTAAAAGTGCAATTTATTTAAGGATTAGGCTTAATCTGTATCCGCGAAACTTCCCAGGAATGTTTGACACAAGACACATCTTCGTCAACAGAGAAAGACTAAGAAGTAAAGAAGAAAATCCTGAACTTTGTTTACATCTACATTTTGGTCGTTTAGCAAACATTTTATCCAGAGAGACTTAGTCAGTGCATTCAACTAAGGTAGGTAAGACAAAATCAAATCAAATCAAAGTTTATTTGTCACGTGCGCCGAATACAACAGGTGTAGACCTGTTGATTACCTGTTCAGGAGTCTTATGGCTTGGGGGTAAAAACTGTTGAGAAGCCTTTTTATCCTAGACTTGGCACTCCGGTATCGCTTGCCATGTGGTAGTGGAGAGAACAGTCTATGACTGGGATGGCTGGGGTTTTTGACACTTTTTAGGGTCTTCCTCTGGTGTAGAGGTCCTGGATGGCATGCAGCTTAGCCCCAGTGATATACTGGGCCGTACGCACTACCCTCTGTAGTGCCTTGCGGTCAGATGCCGAGAAATTGCCATACCAGGCAGTGATGCAACAAGTCAGGATGCTCTCGATGTTGCAGCTGTAGAACCTTTTGAGGATCTCAGGACCCATGCCAAATCTTTTTAGTTTTCTGAGGGGGAATAGGCTGTGATGCCCTCTTCACGACTGTCTTGGTGTGTTTGGACCATAGTAGTTTGTTGGTGATGTGGACACCAAGGAACTTGAAGCTCTCAACCTGCTCCACTACAGCCCCGTCGATGAGAATGGGGGCGTGCTCGGTCCTCCTTTTCCTGTAGTCCACAATCATCTCCTTAGTCTTGGTTACGTTGAGGGAGAGGTTGTTATTCTGGCACCACCCGGCCAGGTGATCGTGATCATGCCTACCACTGTTGTGTCGTCTGCAAATGTAATGATGGTGTTGGAGATGTGCCTGGCTATGCAGTCGTGGGTGAACAAGGAGTACAGGAGGGGACTGAGCACGCACCCTTGGGGGGCTCCAGTGTTGAGGATCAGCGTGGTAGATGTGTTGCTACATACCCTCACCACCTGGAGGCGGCCCGTCAGGAAGTCCAGGATCCAGTTGCAGAGGGGGGTGTTTAGTCCCAGGATGCTTAGCTTAGTGATGAGCTTTGAGGGTATTATGGTGTTGAACGCTGAGCTGTAGTCAATGAATAGCATTCTCACATAAGCGTTCCTTTTGTCCAGGTGGGAAAGGGCAGTGTGGAGTGCACCGTTCAGGGGCGGCAGGGTAGCCTAGTGGTTAGAGCGTTGGATTAGTAATCGAAAGGTTGCAAGTTCAAATCCCTGAGCTGACAAGGTACAAATCTGTCATTCTGCCCCTGAACAGGCAGTTAACCCACTGTTCCTAGGCTGTCATTGAAATTAAGAAATTGTTCTTATCTGACTTGCCTAGTAAAATAAAGGTATGTTTTTCTTCGCTAAAAATAGAGATTGCATCATCTGTGGATCTGTTTGGGTGTTATGCAAATTGGAGTGGGTCTAGGGTTTCTGGGATAATGGTGTTGATCTTTGAAAGGCCATTACCAGCCTTTCAAAGCACTTCATGGCTACGGACGTGAGTGCTACGGGTCTGTAGTCATTTAGGCAGGTTGCCTTTGTGTTCTTGGGCACAGGGACTATTGAAACATGATGGTATTATAGACTCAATCAGGGATATGTTGAAAATGTCAGTGTAAATGTCAGTGTATGGTATTTTATTACCAGAGAATGCAATGAACCATGGTAAGGTACTAATACCATCTTATCTTATGGACTTATGGCGTTTCCCGGACAAAGCTTAATTTAACACTCAGAGTGCCAGAATTACATAACTACTAGAATGGCCATGAAGGCCAAATGATCGTTTAATAATTTAATAATTTAATAATAAATAATACATTGGTCAATTAAGGCATTTATTATGTTAAAATTGGTTGAAAGAAACCTCAGGACACTGACCAGTGCAGGGTGCATTGATAAAGATAGCACTTCTTCCATATCATCCTACAGAGGTCCATGCAGGCCAGATGTTTTGATTGCTATACCCCATCAGAAAGAGCGGATTCCAAGGTTTCTAATTAATCATTTTTTCCAAACAACTGTACAAAATGCTCAGATGTTCTCTGTTTCAAAATATTTGTTTTTCCTAGAATTACCCCGGCTCTATGCATTCCTCGTGTGAGTAGGCTGCTGGGGACATCAGCAATAGCCATCATAACGTTGCAACTATGAAAGGAGAATTACAACTCTCAGACAATGAGTTTATGATAATGACTTCTCAAATTAACTTTCACTGGGTCAGAAGTGTAATTTCTCCAGTTTATAGATTTCAGGTCATGAGAAATGTGTTAATGTTTCACTTTTCATATAAAACTGGAGACAATGAGTGTTTGACTCCAGGTGTGTATTCGTCAGCAATGAGGAACTGAAGATAATGGTATTTTATTACCAGCAAATGCAATAAACCATGGTATGGTACTAATAAAGTACTATCTTATCTTATGGACTTATGGGGGCGTTTCCCAGATTAAACTTCATTTAACCCTCAGAGTGCCTGAATTCCAGAACTACTAGAATGGCCATGAATATCAAATGATCATTGATATTTCAATTGTATAAATATTCCATAATAAATAATACAATGGTCAACTAATGCATTTATTATGTTAAAATAGGTCATAGGAAACCTCAGGACACCAAATACAAATTGTAATCAGTCAGGAAATGTATTGATTAATCTAGAGAAGTTGCCTGCCCAGCTGGCCCATCCAAACTACACTTAACTACTGTACATTGAAACTAATTTCACACATATAAAAATAATAGATGTGGCCTAAAGACAAGATTAAATTGACAATAGTCTGATGGTTGACAATATTATCAATTGTTGAATGGAGAACAAAGAGACTGATGACCAGTGCAGGGTGCATTGATAAAGATAGCACTTCTTCCATATAGCCCTTAGCTGTACCCTTATTCTACTCCTCCTTTGTTCCTCTGGTGATGTAGAGGTTAATCCAGGCCCTGCAGTGCCTAGCTCCACTCCTATTCCCCAGGTGCTCTCATTTGTTGACTTCTGTAACCGTAAAAGCCTTGGTTTCATGCATGTTAACATCAGAAGCCTCCTCCCTAAGTTTGTTTTATTCACTGCTTTACCACACTCTGCCAACCCGGATGTCCTAGCCGTGTCTGAATCCTGGTTTAGGAAGACCACCAAAAACCCTGAAATTTCCATCCCTAACTATAACATTTCCGACAAGATAGAACTGCCAAATGGGGCTGTGTTGCAATCTACTGCAGAGATAGCCTGCAGAGTTCTATCTTACTATCCAGGTCTGTACCCAAACAATTCGAGCTTCTAGTTTTAAAAATCCACCTTTCCAGAAACAAGTCTCTCACCGTTGCTGCTTGCTATAGACCACCCTCTGCCTCCAGCTGTGCCCTGGGCACCATATGTGAACTGATTGCCCCCCATCTATCCTCAGAGCTCGTGCTGCTAGGTGACCTAAACTGGGACATGCTTAACACTCCGGCCATCCTACAATCTAAGCTTGATGCCCTCAATCTCACACAAATTATCAATGAACCCACCAGGTACAACCCCGAGCACCCTCATAGATATCATCCTAACCAACTTGCCCTCCAAATTTCAACCAAGATCTCAGCGATCACTGCCTCATTGCCTGCATCCGTAATGGGTCTGCGGTCAAACGACCAGCCCTCATCACTGTCAAACGCTCCCTAAAACACTTCAGCGAGCAGGCCATTCTAATCGACCTGGCCAGGTATCCTGGAAGGATATTGACCTCATCCCGTCAGTAGAGGATGCCTGGATATTCTTTAAAAGTGCCTTCCTCACCATCCTAAATAAGCATGCCCCTTTCAAAAAATCTAGAACCAGGAACAGATATAGCCCTTGGTTCACTCCAGACCTGACTGCCCTTGACCAGCACAAAAACATCCTGTGGCGTTCTGCATTAGCATCGAAAAGCCCCCGTGATATGCAGCATTTCAGGGAAGTTAGCAACCAATATACACAGGCAGTTAGGAAAGCTAGGGCTAGCTTTTTCTAGCAGAAATTTGCATCCTGTAGCACAAACTCTAAAAAGTTCTGGGACACTGTAAAGTCCATGGAGAATAAGAGCACCTCCTCCCAGCTGCCCACTGCACTGAGGCTATTAAATACTGTCACCACCGATAAATCCACTATAATTAAGAATTTCAATATGCATTTTTCTACCGCTAGCCATGCTTTCCACCTGGCTACCCCTACCCCGGTCAACAGCCCTGCACCCCCCACAGCAACTCTCCCAAGCCTCCTCCATTTCTCCTTCACCCAAATCCAGATAGCTGATGTTCTGAAAGAGCTGCAAAATCAGGACCCCTACAAATCAGCCGGGCTAGACAATCTGGACCCTCTCTTTCTAAAATTATCTGCCGTAATTGTTGCAACCCCTATTACTAGCCTGTTCAACCTCTCTTTCGCATCGTCTGAGATTCCCAAAGATTGGAAAGCTGCCGCGATCATCCCCCTCTTCAAAGGGGGAGACCCAAACTGCTACAGACCTATATCTATCTTATCCTGCCATTCTAAGGTCCTCGAAAGCCAAGTTAACAAACAAACTGCCGACCATTTCGAATCCCACTGTACCTTCTCCGCTATGCAATCTGGTTTCAGAGCTGGTCATGGGTGCACCTCAGCCATGCTCAAGGTCCTAAACGATATCATAACCGCCATCGATAAGAGACATTACTGTGCAGCCGTATCATCGACCTGGCCAAGGCTTTCGACTCTGCCAATCACCACATTCTCCTTGGCAGACTCAACAGCCTTGGTTTCTCAAATGATTGCCTCGCCTGGTTCACCAACTACTTCGCTGATAGAGTTCAGTGTGTCAAATTGGAGGGCCTGTTGTCCGGACCTCTGGCAGTCTCTATGGGGGTGCCACAGGGTTAAGTTCTCGGGCTGACTCTCTTCTCTGTACACATCAATGATGTCGCTCTTGCTGCTGGTGATTCTCTGATCCACCTCTACGCAGACGACACCATTCTGTATACTTCTGGCCCTTCTTTGGACACTGTGTTAACTAACCTCCAGACGAGCTTCAATGCCGAACAACTCTCCTTCCGTGGCCTCCAACTGCTTTTAAATGCAAGTAAAACTAAATGCATGCTCTTCAACCGATCGCTGCCCGCACCTACCCGCCCGTCCAGCATCACTACTCTGGACGGTTCTGACTTAGAATATGTGGACAAATACCTAGATGTCTAGTTAGACTGTAAACTATCCTTCCAGACTCACATTAAGCATCTCCAATCCAAAATGAAATCTACAATCGGCTTCCTATTTCGCAACAAAGCATCCTTCACTCATGCTGCCAAACATACCCTCGTAAAACTGACCATCCTACCGATCCTTGACTTCTGCGATGTCATTTACAAAATAGCCTCCTACACTCTACTCAGCAAATTGGATGCAGTCTATCACATTGCCATCTGTTTTGTCACCAAAGCTCCCTATACTACCCACCACTGCGACCTGTACGCTCCCTATCGCTGTCCCTCGCTTCATACTCGTCGCCAAACCCCCTGGCTCCAGGTCATCTACAAGTCTTTGCTAGGTAAAGCCCCGCCTTATCTCAGCTCACTGGTCACCATAGCAGCACCCACCCGTAGCACTCACTCCAGCAGGTATATCTCACTGGTCACCCTCAAAGCCAATTACTCCTTTGGATGCCTTTCCTTCCAGTTCTCTGCTGCCAATGACTGGAACGAACTGCAAAAATCACTGAAGCTGAAGACTCATATCTCCCTCACTAGCTTTAAGCACCAACTGTCAGAGCAGCTCACAGATCACTGCACCTGTACATAGCCCATCTGTAAACAGCCCATCCAACTACCTCATCCCCATACTGTTATTTATTTATTTATCTTGCTCCTTTGCACCGCAGTATCTCTACTTGCACATTCATCTTCTGCACATCTACCATACCAGTGTTTAAATGCTATATTGTAATTACTTTGCCACCATGGCCTATTTATTGCCTTACCTCTTCTATCTTACCTCATTTGTACACTGTATATAGACTTTTTTCCCCTACTGTATTATTGACTATATGTTTGTTTATTCCATGTGTAACTCTGTGTTGTTGTATGTGTCGAACTGCTTTGCTTTATCTTGGCCAGGTCGCAGTTGTAAATGAGAACTTGTTCTCAACTAGCCTACCTGGTTAAATAAAGGTGAAATAAAAATACAATAAAATAAATAATAATAACATCATCCTACAAAGGCCCATGCAGGCCAGACATTTTGATTGGAATCTGCTCTTTCTGATAGGATATAGCAATTTTCAAGGAAACCTAATATGTACATTTGCAAAACAACTGTACATATTTCTCAGATGGTCTCTGTTTCAAAATAGTACTTTTTCCTAGAATAACCTTGGCTCCATGCATTCCTCATGTGAGTAGGCTACTGGGGACATCAGCAATAGCCATTTGGGATATTCCATTTTATATTCTTACTGTAAAATATGTGTGTTGACTGTGGTAGGGCAGGGCCTGTGATGTCTGCTAAGTTAACAAGTTGCTTTCATTGTCATGGCCCAGCCATAGCCTTGGCTACTAAGCACAGATAAATACAACTCAAAACATGCTATTCTGTTCTTTTGAAATCATTTGTCTTGTGTCTTTTTTTTTAATTACCTTCCTAAACAAAATTTTAATGGATTTATTTGTGATTGTGTATATTAACACTATAAAGACAGAAAGCATCATCATGACAAAATTATTTAATTTCCATTTTTAAAGTCATGTCTCCCTCATCCTTGAAATAAGTCTATACAACATACTGTCGTCATTTGAATCTTAATATCACCAACAGAACGGAAGTTTTAGCCAGTTTTAGGAGGGCATGTCATTTTTTGAATGGTTTTCCCCGGCCTGCTTTGCTCATTCTCCGATAGTTGATAACCACCGCGATAACTGCCTTCGAAACAGAACTTACCCAAAACTAACGTCACACATATTTTTATTTGAACCTTTATTTAACTAGGCAAGTCAGTTCATTTGTGCATACCCTCAAAGAGAAGGCCACAGTGTACAACACAAACACACAATGAGCCGTGAAAACAGCACAATATAGTTAATGACAATGGAAAGTCATGAACGGTGTCACGACTTCAGCCGAAGTTGGTCCCTCTCCATGTTCGGGCGGCTTTCAGCAGTCGACGTCGTCGGTTTTCTAGCTGCCGCCAATCTACTTTTCATTTTCTATGTTTTTGTCTTCATTACACACACCTGGTTTCCAATCACTAATTACATGTTCCTTATTTAAACCTCCCCCATGTCTTTGGGATTGATTGTTTGTTGTAACTCAGTCTGTCTTTGTGGGCTTGTGAGTTTACTGTTGTTATTTTATATTTTGAGTAAATTACGTGGATTACTCTATTCTACTGTCCTGCGCCTGACTCTCACAGCTACACACAGGACCATTACAGACAGAAAACAACCCTGATTTTCATAGTGGTCATAACGTTGCAACTATGAAAGGAGAATTACAACTCTCAGACAATGAGTTTATGATTATGACTTCTCAAATTAAATATCACTGGGTCAGAAGTGTAATTTCTCCAGTTTATAGATTTCAGGTCATGAGAAATGTGTTAATGTTTCACTTTTCATATAAAACTGGAGACATTGAGTGTTTGACTCCAGGTATGTATTCGTCAGCAATGAGGAACTGAAGATAATGGTATTTTATTACCAGAGATTGCAATGAATCATGGTATGGTACTACAAAAGTACTATCTTATCTTATGGACTTATGGGGGCGTTTCCCAGATTAAACTTAATTTAACCTTTAGAGTGCCTGAATTCCAGAACTACTAGAATGGCCATGAATATCAAATGATCATTGATATTTCAATTATATAAATATTCCATAATAAATAATACAATGGTCAACTAATGCATTTTTATGTTAAAATAGGTCATAGGAAACCTCAGGACACCAAATACAAATTGTAATCAGTCAGGAAATGTATTGATTAATCTAGAGAAGTTGCCTGCCCAGCTGGCCCATCCAAACTACACTTAACTACTGTACATTGAAACTAATTTCACACATATAAAAATAATAGATGTGGCCTAAAGACAAGATTAAATTGACAATAGTCTGATGGTTGACAATATTATCAATTGTTGAATGGAGAACAAAGAGACTGATGACCAGTGCAGGGTGCATTGATAAAGATAGCACTTCTTCCATATAGCCCTTAGCTGTACCCTTATTCTACTCCTCCTTTGTTCCTCTGGTGATGTAGAGGTTAATCCAGGCCCTGCAGTGCCTAGCTCCACTCCTATTCCCCAGGTGCTCTCATTTGTTGACTTCTGTAACCGTAAAAGCCTTGGTTTCATGCATGTTAACATCAGAAGCCTCCTCCCTAAGTTTGTTTTATTAACTGCTTTACCACACTCTGCCAACCCGGATGTCCAAGCCGTGTCTGAATCCTGGTTTAGGAAGACCAC
Source organism: Brachymystax lenok tsinlingensis (assembly GCA_030435695.1). Taxonomy (NCBI): domain Eukaryota; kingdom Metazoa; phylum Chordata; class Actinopteri; order Salmoniformes; family Salmonidae; genus Brachymystax; species Brachymystax lenok. The sequence continues at coordinate 47,791,175 of CM059810.1, forward strand.
CAAAAACCCTGAAATTTCCATCCCTAACTATAACATTTTCCGACAAGATAGAACTGCCAAATGGGGCTGTGTTGCAATCTACTGCAGAGATAGCCTGCAGAGTTCTGTCTTACTATCCAGGTCTGTACCCAAACAATTTGAGCTTCTACTTTAAAAAATTCACCTTTCCAGAAACAAGTCTCTCACCGTTGCTGCTTGCTATAGACCACCCTCTGCCTCCAGCTGTGCCCTGGACACCATATGTGAACTGATTGCCCCCCATCTATCTTCAGAGCTCGTGCTGCTAGGTGACCTAAACTAGGACATGCTTAACACCCCGGCCATCCTACAAACTAGGCTTGATGCCCTCAATCTCACACAAATTATCAATGAACCCACCAGGTACAACCCCGAGCACCCTCATAGATATCATCCTAACCAACTTGTCCTCCAAATACACCTCTGCTGTTTTCAACCAAGATCTCAGCGATCACTGCCTCATTGCCTGCATCCGTAATGGGTCTGCGGTCAAACGACCAGCCCTCAGCACTGTCAAACGCTACCTAAAACACTTCAGCGAGCAGGCCATTCTAATCGACCTGGCCGGGTATCCTAGAAGGATATTGACCTCATCCCGTCAGTAGAGGATGCCTGGATATTCTTTAAAAGTGCCTTCCTCACCATCCTAAATAAGCATGCCCCTTTCAAAAAATCTAGAACCAGGAACAGATATAGCCCTTGGTTCACTCCAGACCTGACTGTCCTTGACCAGCACAAAAACATCCTGTGGCGTTCTGCATTAGCATCGAAAAGCCCCCATGATATGCAGCATTTCAGGGAAGTTAGCAACCAATATACACAGGCAGTTAGGAAAGCTAGGGCTAGCTTTTTCTAGCAGAAATTTGCATCCTGTAGCACAAACTCTAAAAAAAAAAGTTCTGGGACACTGTAAAGTCCATGGAGAATAAGAGCACCTCCTCCCAGCTGCCCACTGCACTGAGGCTAGGAAACACTGTCACCACCGATAAATCCACTATAATTGAGAATTTCAATATGCATTTTTCTACCGCTAGCCATGCTTTCCACCTGGCCACCCCTACCCCGGTCAACAGCCCTGCACCCCCCACAGCAACTCTCCCAAACCTCCTCCATTTCTCCTTCACCCAAATCCAGATAGCTGATGTTCTGAAAGAGCTGCAAAATCAGGACCCCTACAAATCACCCGGGCTAGACAATCTGGACGATTGGAAAGCTGCCGCGAGACCCAAACTGCTACAGACCTATATCTATCCTATCCTGCCTTTCTAAGGTCCTCTAAAGCCAAGTTAACAAACAAACTACAGACCATTTCGAATCCCACCGTACCTTCTCCGCTATGCAATCTGGTTTCAGAGCTGGTCATGGGTGCACCTCAGCCATGCTCAAGGTCCTAAACAATATCATAACCGCCATCGATAAGAGACATTACTGTGCAGCCGTATCATCGACCTGGCCAAGGCTTTCGACTCTGCCAATCACCACATTCTCATTGGCAGACTCAACAGCCTTGGTTTCTCAAACGATTGCCTCGCCTGGTTCACCAACTACTTCGCTGATAGAGTTCAGTGTGTCAAATTGGAGGGCCTGTTGTCCGGACCTCTGGCAGTCTCTATGGGGGTGCCACAGGGTTAGATTCTCGGGCTGACTCTCTTCTCTGTACACATCAATGATGTCGCTCTTGCTGCTGGTGATTCTCTGATCCACCTCTACGCAGACGACACCATTCTGTATACTTCTGGCCCTTCTTTGGACACTGTGTTAACTAACCTCCAGACGAGCTTCAATGCCGTACAACTCTCCTTCCGTGGCCTCCAACTGCTCTTAAATGCAAGTAAAACTAAATGCATGCTCTTCAACCGATCGCTGCCCGCACCTGCCCGCCCGTCCAGCATCACTACTCTGGACGGTTCTGACTTAGAATATGTGGACAAATACCTAGATGTCTAGTTAGACTGTAAACTATCCTTCCAGACTCACATTAAGCATCTCCAATCCAAAATTAAATCTAGAATCGGCTTCCTATTTCGCAACAAAGCATCCTTCACTCATGTTGCCAAACATACCCTCGTAAAACTGACCATCCTACCGATCCTTGACTTCTGCGATGTCATTTACAAAATAGCCTCCTACACTCTACTCAACAAATTGGATGCAGTCTATCACATTGCCATCTGTTTTGTTACCAAAGCTCCCTATACTACCCACCACTGCGACCTGTACGCTCCCTATCGCTGTCCCTCGCTTCATACTCGTCGCCAAACCCCCTGGCTCCAGGTCATCTACAAGTCTTTGCTAGGTAAAGCCCCGCCTTATCTCAGCTCACTGGTCACCATAGCAGCACCCACCCGTAGCACTCACTCCAGCAGGTATATCTCACTGGTCACCCTCAAAGCCAATTACTCCTTTGGCCGCCTTTCCTTCCAGTTCTCTGCTGCCAATGACTGGAACGAACTGCAAAAATCACTGAAGCTGGAGACTCATATATCCCTCTCTAGTTTTAAGCACCAACTGTCAGAGCAGCTCACAGATCACTGCACCTGTACATAGCCCATCTGTAAATAGCCAAACCGAACTACCTCATCCCCATACTATATTTATTTATTTATCTTGCTCCTTTGCACCCCAGTATCTCTACTTGCACATTCATCTTCTACCAAACCAGTGTTTAAATGCTATATTGTAATTACTTCGCCACCATGGCCTATTTATTTCCTTACCTCCTCTATCTTACCTCATTTGTACACACTGTATATAGACTTTTTTCCCCTACTGTATTATTGACTGTATGTTTGTTTATTCCATGTGTAACTCTGTGTTGTTGTATGTGTCGAACTGCTTTGCTTTATCTTGGCCAGGTCGCAGTTGTAAATGAGAACTTGTTCTCAACTAGCCTACCTGGTTAAATAAAGGTGAAATAAAAATACAATAAAATAAATAATAATAACATCATCCTACAAAGGCCCATGCAGGCCAGACATTTTGATTGCTATATCCTATCAGAAAGAGCAGATTCCAATTTTCAAAGAAACCTAATATGTACAGTTGCAAAACAACTGTACATATTTCGTGGATGGTCTCTGTTTCAAAATACTACTTTTTCCTAGAATAACCTTGGCTCCATGCATTCCTCATGTGAGTAGGCTACTGGGGACATCAGCAATAGCCATTTGGGATATTCCAATTTATATTCTTACTGTAAAATATGTGTGTTGACTGTGGTAGGGCAGGGCCTGTGATGTCTGCTAAATTAACAAGTTGCTTTCATTGTCATGGTGCAGCCATAGATTGGCATGGCCCAGCCATAACTCAAAACATGCTATTCTGTTCTTTTGAAATAAATTGTCTTGTGTCTTTTTTTTAAATTACCTTCCTAAACGGCATTTCAATGGATTTATTTGTGATTGTGTATATTAACACTAAAAAAGACAGAAAAAATCATAATGACAAAGCTAATTTAAATGTTTAATTTCCATTTTTAAAGTCTTATGTCCCTCATCCTTGAAATAAGTATATTGATAAACTGGGTGGGGTCGAGCCCTGAATGCTGATTGGCTGACAGCCGTGGTATATCAGATGACAAAACTTATTTTTACTTCTCTAATTACGTTGGTAACCAGTTTATAATAGAAATAAGGCACCTCGTGGGTTTGTGGTGTATTGCCAATATACCACGGCTAAGGGCTGTGTCCAGGCACTGTTTTTTCATTACAACAGGTCAAACTGATGTCATTTGGACATTTTGCACAGAAAATCTTTCCCATTTTTTTTTTTTACATTCATGTATTTTTCCCCCAGTCACTAGTCCCTAGACAGAGAAAACTTTAATGATGTCAACTAGATTGAAGCATTCACACAAGCCTAAGATCATCATGCGCAATGCAAAGCATCGGCTGGAGTGATGTGAAGCTCGCCACCATTGGACTCTGGAGCAGTGGAAACGTGTTCTCTGGAGTGACGAATCACGCTTCACCATCTGGCAGTTCGACAGACAAATCTGGGTTTGGCGGATGCCAGGAGAATGCTACCTGCCAGGAGAATGTATAGTGCCAACTGTACAGTTTGGTGGAGGAGGAATAACGGTCTGGGGCTGTTTTTCATGGTTCGGGCTAGGCCCCTTAGAAACAGTGAAGGGACATCTTAACGCTACAGCATACCATTCTAGACAATTCTGTGCTTCCAACTTTGTGTCAACAGTTTGGGGAATGCCCTTTCCTGTTTCAGCATGACAATGCCCCGTGCACAAAGCGAGGTCCATACAGAAATGGTTTGTCAAGATCGGTGTGGGTGAATTTGACTGGCCTGCACAAAGCCCTGACCATCGAACACCTTTGGGATGAATTGGAACGCGAGCCAGGCCTAATCGCCCAACATCAGTGCCCGACATCACTAATGCTCTTGTGGCTGAATGGAAGCAAGTCACCTCGGCAATGTTCCAATATCTAGTGGAAAGCCTTCCCAAAATAGTGGAGGCTGTTATAGCAGCATAGGGGGGACCAACTCCATATTAATGCCCATGATTTTGGAATGAGATGTTCTTGTCATACTTTTGGCCATATAGTGTAGGAGGGCCAAGGCAGCAGAAAAGATTCTACGTGAGCCATTGCGAGAGCCAAATTGCGCACAACTCCCGGGGAGGAGAAACGGCAAAGTCGGCAGATGCACTCGGAACAGAACCCACAACGCCTGTTTCAGTTGCAAGCGACTTGTTTGTGGGAAGTGTCGCAATCAAGTGAAAGTGAGGAAGATTTGTGGTGATTGTTTGGACAAGGGATAGCGGTTAAATGAGGTCAAATTGTTGCGTGAAGACGCACACCATACTGTAAGCATGAGCGAGGCCACAAATAACGTGTCCAAAGACTATTTTTGATTGCTGTCGTATTGACAGTTATATTTATTATGATTCCATTATTGCTTTTGTGCTGATTTCCAGTATTCACAAGCATGATTTGTGCCTATACTGATGTGTAGGCTACTGATATTTTCGAATATTTTCTTAATTGAACATGTGTCTTGCAGTTTCGGTATTTTTATATACTGAACTAAAATATAAACTCAACATGCACAATTTCAAAGATTTTACTGAGTTACAGTTCATATAAGCGAATCAGTCAATTGAAATAAATTCATTAGGCCTTAACCTATGGATTTCACATGACTGGGAATACAGATATAGTATCTGTTGGTTATACAGTGGATACCTTAAAAAAATAGGCCTCACAATAGGCCTTAGGATCTCGTCATGGTATCTCTGTGCATTCAAATTGCCATGATAAATGCAATTGTCTTCGTTGTCCGTAGCTTATGCATACCTATACCATAACCCCACCGCCAAAATGGGGCACCATGTTCACAACATTGACATCAGCAAACCGCTCGCCCACAGGACGCCATACATGGTCTGTGGTTGTGAGACCGATTGGACATACAGCCAAATTCTCAAAAGTGACGTTGGAGGCGGCTTATGGTAGAGAAATTATCATTAAATTATCTGGCAACAGCTCTGGTGGTCATTCTTGCAGTCAGCATGCCAATTGCATGCTCCCTCGAAACTTGAGACATCTGTGGCATTGTGTTGTGTTACAAAACTGCACATTTTATAGTGGGCTTAATATTGTCCCCCAGAACAAAGTGCACCTGTGTAATGATCATGCTGTTTAATCAGCTTCTTGTTATGCCACAAATGTCAAGTGGATGAATGATCTTGGCAAAGAATAAATGCTCACTAACAGGGATGTAAACAAATTTGTGCACAAAATGATCACCATAGCTTGGAGGGGAAAAAACAGTATGAAGGTCAGCTTGCTACTGCTGCAGCAGGCAGGAGGGAAGATTGTGTCTCTATCCCAAAGACAAAGGCTGAGCATGTATGAGAAACTGGCAATGGAATTTCATGAGCGCAAACTAATGTATTTAAAAGAAGAGCATGATGTGGAGATGCAAATCCTTCATGTTGAGTTGGATATAAAGGAGGAGGGAAACATGAAGCAGCAACAGTACCAATGTCCTTCATGTTGAGTTGGATATAAAGGAGGAGGGAAACATGAAGCAGCAAAAGTACCAAAGTCCTTCATGTTGAATTGGATATAAAGGCGGAGGGAAACATGAAGCAGCAACAGCACCAATGTCCTTCATGTTGAGTTGGAAATAAAGGAGGAGGAGGGAAACATGAAGCAGCAACAGTACCAATGACCTTCATGTTGAGTTGGATATAAAGGAGGAGGGAAACATGAAGCAGCAACAGTACCAATGTCCTTCATGTTGAGTTGGAAATAAAGGAGGAGGAGGGAAACATGAAGCAGCAACAGTACCAATGTCCTTCATGTTGAGTTGGATATAAAGGAGGAGGAGGGAAACATGAAGCAGCAACAGTACCAATGTCCTTCATGTTTAGTTGGATATAAAGGAGGAGGGAAACATGAAGCAGCAACAGCACCAATGTCCTTCATGTTGAGTTGGAAATAAAGGAGGAGGAGGGAAACATGAAGCAGCAACAGTACCAATGTCCTTCATGTTGAGTTGGATATAAAGGAGGAGGAGGGAAACATGAAGCAGCAACAGTACCAATGTCCTTCATGTTGAGTTGGATATAAAGGAGGAGGAGAGAAACATGAAGCAGCAACAGTACCAATGTCCTTCATGTTGAGTTGGATATAAAGGAGGAAAGAAACTTGAAGCAGCAACAGTACCAATGTCCTTCATGTTGAGTTGGATATAAAGGAGGAGGAGAGAAACATGAAGCAGCAACAGTTCCAATGTCCTTCATGTTGAGTTGGATATAAAGGAGGAGGAGAGAAACATGAAGCAGCAACAGTACCAATGTCCTTCATGTTGAGTTGGATATAAAGGAGGAGGAGAGAAACATGAAGCAGCAACAGTTCCAATGTCCTTCATGTTGAGTTGGATATAAAGGAGGAGGAGAGAAACATGAAGCAGCAACAGTTCCAATGTCCTTCATGTTGAGTTGGATATAAAGGAGGAGGAGAGAAACATGAAGCAGCAACAGTACCAATGTCCTTCATGTTGAGTTGGATATAAAGGAGGAGGAGAGAAACATGAAGCAGCAACAGTTCCAATGTCCTTCATGTTGAGTTGGATATAAAGGAGGAGGGAAACATGAAGCAGCAAAAGTACCAAAGTCCTTCATGTTGAATTGGATATAAAGGCGGAGGGAAACATGAAGCAGCAACAGCACCAATGTCCTTCATGTTGAGTTGGAAATAAAGGAGGAGGAGGGAAACATGAAGCAGCAACAGTACCAATGTCCTTCATGTTGAGTTGGATATAAAGGAGGAGGAGGGAAACATGAATCAGCAACAGTACCAATGTCCTTCATGTTGAGTTGGATATAAAGGAGGAGGAGGGAAACATGAAGCAGCAACAGTACCAATGTCCTTCATGTTTAGTTGGATATAAAGGAGGAGGGAAACATGAAGCAGCAACAGTACCAATGTCCTTCATGTTGAGTTGGATATAAAGGAGGAGGAGAGAAACATGAAGCAGCAACAGTTCCAATGTCCTTCATGTTGAGTTGGATATAAAGGAGGAGGAGAGAAACATGAAGCAGCAACAGTACCAATGTCCTTCATGTTGAGTTGGATATAAAGGAGGAGCACGGAAACATGAAGCAGCAACAGTACCAATGTCCTTCATGTTGAGTTGGATATAAAGGAGGAGGAGGGAAACATGAAGCAGCAACAGTACCAATGTCATCATGTTGAGTTGGATATAAAGGAGGAGGGAAACATGAAGCAGCAACAGTACCAATGTCCTGCATGTTGAGTTGGATATAAAAGAAGTTGACGGAAACATGAAGCAGCAACAGTACCAATGTCCTTCATGTTGAGTTGGATATAAAGTAGGACGGAAACATGAAGCAGCAACAGTATCAATGTCCTGCATGTTGAGTTGGATATAAAAGAAGTTGACGGAAACATGAAGCAGCAAAAGTACCAATGTCCTTCATGTTAAGTTGGATATAAAGGAGGACGGAAACATGAAGCAGCAACAATACCAATGTCCTTCATGTTGAGTTGGATATAGAGGAGGAGAGAAACATGAAGCAGCAACAGTACCAATGTCCTTCATGTTGAGTTGGATATAAAGCAGGAGGAGGGAAACATGAAGCAGCAACAGTACCAATGTCCTTCATGTTGAGTTGGATATAAAGCAGGAGGAGGGAAACATGAAGCAGCAACAGTACCAATGTTCTTCTCAAACCAGCACCAGTTTGGGGTCACGATATTTCCATTTGTGAATTAAAAACCTTTTTGTTACCAGTCCATGGCTATTCTTCCTTGAGTTTACTCTGCACACAGTCGGTTCACTTACACCACACAAATCTCCTGTTTCACAATGGAAGGTTCCATATGCCAAAAACCTCAAGGTGATCAATACTTGTAATGAAGGAGGGATGGGCTTTCCCCTAAGAGAGTCAGATGAAAACCTTGGCTCAAGCAAACAAATTATGTCAGCACCATTTTCTTTGTACATACGGAAACGATCACGGAAATTGATTGAATCAAAATCATTCAGTGCGTTTCTCCTGTCTATAAATGCCCTTCTGTCTGGACTTGGTGGGGTTTCTCCTGTTCATAAATGCCCTTCTGTCTGGACTTGGTAGGGTTTCTCCTGTCTATAAATGCCCTTCTGTCTGGACTCGGTCGGGTTTCTCCTGTCTATAAATGCCCTTCTGTCTGGACTCGGTGGGGTTTCTCCTGTCTATAAATGCCCTTCTGTCTGGACTTGGTGGGGCTTCTCCTGTCTATAAATGCCCTTCTGTCTGGACTTGGTGGGGCTTCTCCTGTCTATAAATGCCCTTCTGTCTGGACTTGGTGGGGCTTCTCCTGTCTATAAATGCCCTTCTGTCTGGATTTGGTGGGGTTTCTCCTGTCTATAAATGCCCTTCTGTCTGGACTTGGTGGTTGCTCTTTCATCATAAATGAAATAGTTAATCCAGTTAATCCATGTTCCTCCATTGCCAAGGTGAACCTGGGGGCCAACATCCATTCATCTGAAGTTAAACCTGCCTCTGGCCAGGTTTAATTTAAGGCTTCATTTAGATCTAGATTAACTCTAATCGCCATTCTGGAAATCAGACTTTTTAAATGTAGATTATGTCAAGTCTGAGATTATTTTAAACCATGTCTGAGATTTCATGAGATGCCATTTCAGTTAGTCTAGTTTAAAAGTGAAATTTAGACTAAGACTAGGCGTAATCTGTGTTCACGAAACCTCCCCATTGGTATAACATTTGTTATTATTGAAATGTGCTTGTACAGTATCAGATCGAAACAATGACTTGAAAGTGATTGGTTTACTTATTGGACATTAAAAAGTACAGAAGGTCATAAATGTGTGCTCAGCGTTCATGACAATGATTGATTTCAAAACTGTTGCTAAGAGATATAGGTTAGAAGGTGACAACAAGGGGTTAGAAACATTTATGCCTAAAAGGCCAGACAGTAATTCAGAAGTCATGGTCACCTCACTAATGGGTAACAAGTAAGGATATGTCCGCTCTATATCCATTCTCTGACAGCTACAAGCTACACTCTGCCCTTAACCAAAAACACTTTGTTTTTGCCCTCAGGTGTACCTTAACCACCACTCTTAAAGGGAGTGCTCCTAATCTTAGCGAACTTTGGTTTTAGGGGTGAGGGGGACATAATATTATTATTTTTTTAATCTTTTTTTTATCCAGTCGGATAAACAACCTGCCCGACCGCTCGGAGGCGTCCACATGGTCCTAAAGCACACCCTTGCCTCGTTTTGAATCACATTCCAATTATAAAACTTGGGGGTGCAAAATTTCAATTTAAGAATGTGGGGGGGACATGTCCCCTCGTCCCCAGTGAAAGTTTCGCCCCTGTAATAAGAGGTAGAGCAACGTGTTTGACAGACGCAATTATGATATACATAGATTTGTCAGTATAGCCCAATGCTGGTTCAAGTCTGGGCTCTGGCTGGTTTATATTAGGTTAAGTTTATATTTTTTAATAAATACAAATAAAAATCCAGATAATATAAAGAGTTCTATAACAATGCTTAAGTCTGTGATGCCATGTGCTAGAAAAACAAGCTTTAAAATACACACAAAAGACGTGACTCTGATGCATATGGGGTTGTATCTGGTGGCAGGTAACCTAGTGGTTAGAGTGTTGGGCCAGTAACCGAAAGGTTGCTGGATCAAATCCCCGAGCTGTCATTCTGCCCTTGAACAAGGCAATTAACCCACTGTTCCCCAGTAGGCTCTCATGTAAATAAGAATTTGTTCTTAACTGACTTGCCTAGTTATATAAAGGTTAAATAAATATATTAATTTCTCACTATGACATTCTGAGCTTCAATACTGGGTGAGTCAAAAAATGTACTTTGCTATCCCTATTAATTTCACTTTCTAAAAAGAAGATGTCTAAACCCAGCAGTGGTGACCTGTCATTTGTGTTTTTTTTGGGGGGGCTGCTTATTTTGCATGTTATTTTGACATTAATAGGTGTCACATTTCAATTTTCAAACAATGTAAAACAAATAAAAATGAATAATTGAGTTAATAAAGCTGCATACCAACTTGGTTTCTTTTTTGATTTCTTGAGTAAGGCAGCTCCAAAATGCAGGTGTTTCAGCCTAGCTCAGTGCCTTCTGTGGTGGTGGGGCAGACAGCGGAAAATACGGAGCGTACGGGTTGGTAATGTTCTCTAGTTGCGCCATGATTGGCTCAGTGTTCTGTCACTCATTGGGAAACTATGTCACCGCCAAATCTAAGGGTGGAGCTCGAAAATTCAAACTCGTTGGGTGCTGTCATAGACGATAAAAGGATGTCAAATCACAGTATCTTTGATCCTGTCAATGTCATACTTTCAAAATCTTAGCTAGCAAGCTAGCAGACATCATCATGAATCAAGTCGACGATCTACTGGCAAATGCTTTTTAATCCTTGTCATAGGAAGATAAATAATTAAGAGAAATTATAGATAAAACATATCTGTGCTCATCGACCATTGGACATAAACATTACACAACAAGTTGGAAATCGCAAATTCAACAATGAGTGGTTTGGAAGGAATCAGTGGCTGACTGCAAGCATTGCAAAGCAGTCACTAGCCTGATATTCAGTGGAGTGGGTATGTGGTCCCAAGTCTGGGTTTAAGGGTCTCTTTTCCAAGCTTAAAATTATAAACATTCAACATTGGCCATGCTGTCAATCCATCTTGGACTTCTGCTGCGCTCAAAACAATTGGAAACTCAACTGGGAAATGTGACGTCAGTGAGTTCAAGACAACTGGGAACTCAGAAAAAACGAGCTCTGACTGGGAAAATATGTTTTGAACGGTCGTCCAACTCGGAATTGCAAGTCGGGAACTCTGGTCTTTTTCTAGAGCTCCGACCTGAAGATCACTGACGTCATCATGATTCAACCTTGTTTTTGTTTTTTTCGAGATCCCAATTGTCTTGAAAGCACCATAAATCCACAGAACGCCACAAGCTACAAGATCGTTTTGTTGGATTAAATCCTTCTTTATATCCCAAAAAGTCAGTTTAGTTGGCACCATCGATTTCAGTAATCCACTCGTTCAACATGCAGACAAAGGAATCCAAAAAGCTACTGGTAAACTTCATACAAGTCAAACAACGTTTTTATTCAATCCTCAGGTACCCTAAAATGTAAATAAACTATAATATTTCATACGGAAAGTAGTATGTTCAATAGGAAAGATAAATTAGTAAGCGCACACCCTCTTCCACATGCGCCAAAACACTGATATTGTTACTTGACTCTCCTCACCAAAACTACAAATACTTTGTTTTTGAAGAAACAAGCCTGAAACCTTGAATAAAGACTGTTGACATCTAGTGGAAGCCATAGGAATTGCAATCTGGGAGACGGATTTACATAAAACCAATAGGATTTTCGCCTGCCATATCAATTCTGTTATACTCACAGACATTATTTTAACAGTTATAGAAACTATGTGTTTCCTATCCAATGCTACCAATTATATGCATATCCTAGCTTCTGGGCCTGAGTAACAAGCAGTTTGCTTTGGGCACGTCAGTCAGGCGGAAATTCAGGAAACTAGACTCTATCCGAGAGAGGTTAATCAAAATTACGGATTGCATGCACTCACTACTGTAAGTTATTAGAGCGTCTACTGAGAAGGAATGAATAGACCATTTGAGTTTTCACACAGAAATACACTACATGACCAAAAGTATGTGGACACCTGCTTGTCGAACATCTCATTCCAAAATCACGGGCATTAATATGCAGTTGGTCCCCCCCTTTGCTGCTATAACAGCTTCCACTCTTCTGGGAAGGCTTTCCACTAGATGTTGGAACATTGCTGCGGGGACTTGGCTTCCATTCAGCCACAAGAGCATTAGTGAGGTTGGCCAATTAGGCCTGGCTCGCAGTCAGCGTTCCCAATTCATCCCAAAGGTGTTCAGTGGTGTTGAGGTCAGGGCTCTGTGCAGGCCGATCAAGTTCTTCCACACCGATCTCAACAAACCATACCTGTAAGAGCCTCGCTTTGTGCACGGGAGCATTGTCATGCTGAAACCGGAAAGGGCCATCCCCAAACTGTTGCCACAAAGTTGGAAGCACAGAATTGTCTAGAATGTAATTGTATGTTGTAACTTTAAGATTTCCCTTCAATGGAACTAAAGGGCCTAGCCCGAACCATGAAAAACAGCCCCAGACCATTATTCCACCTCCACCAAACTTTACAGTTGGCACTATGCATTGGGGAAGGTAGCGTTCTCCTGGCATACCCCAAAGTTTGGACACACCTACTCATTCTAGGGTTTTTCTTTATTTTGACTATTTTATACATTGTAGAATAATAGTGAAGACATAAACTATAAAATTACACATGGAATCATGTAGTAACCAATTTTATTTTAACAAATCTAAATATATTAGAGATTTTTCAAAGTACCCACCTTTGCTCCTTGATGACAGCTTTGCACACTCTTGGCATTCTCTCAACCAGATTCATGAGGTAGTCACCTGGAATGGATTTCAATTAATAGGTGTGCCTTGTTAAAAGTTAATTTGTGGAATTTCTTTCCTTGCAGTCGCAAAAAACATCAAGCGCTATGATGAAACTGGCTCTCATGAGGACCGCCACAGGAAAGAGACTCAGAGTTACCTCTCCTGGAGAGGATAAGTTCATTAGAGTTACCAGCCTCAGAAATTGCAGCCCAAATATATGCTTCACAGAATTAAAGTAACAGACACATCTCAACATCAGCTGTTCAAAGGAGACTGCGTGAATCATGCCTTCATGGTCAAATTGCTGCAAAGAACCCAATACTAAAGGACACAAATAACAAGAAGAGACTTGCTTGGGCCAAGAAACACAAGGAATGAACATTAGACTGATGAAAATCTGTCCTTAGTTCTAATGAGCTCAAATTTGAGATTTTTGGTTCCAACCGCTGTGTCTTTGTGAGACTCGGATGATCTCTGCATATGTGGTTCCCACCGTGAAGTATGGAGGAGGAGGTGTGATGGTGTGGGGGTGCTTTGCTGGTGACCCTGTCTGTGATTTATTTAGAATTCAAGACAGACTTAACCAGCATGGCTACCCATAGCATTCTGCAGCGATACGCCATTCCATCTGGTTTGCGCTTAATGGGACTATCATTTGCTTTTCAATAGAACAATGACCCAACACACCTCCAGGATGTGTAAGGGCTATTTGACCAAGATGGAGAGTGATGGAGTGCTTTATCAGATGACCTGGCCTACACAATCACCAGACTACAACCCAATTGAGATGATTGGGGATGAGTTGGACCGCAGAGTAAAGGAAAAGCAGCCAGCAAGTGCTGAGCATATGTGGGAACTCCTTCAAGACTGTTGGAAAATCATTCCAGATGAAGCTGGTTGAGAGACTGCCAAGAGTGTGCGAAGCTGTCATGAAGGCAAAGGGTGGCTACTTTAAAGAATCTAAAATTTAAAATGTATTTGGATTTGTTTAACACTTTTTTGGTTACTACATGATTCCATATGTGTTATTTCATAGTTTTGATGTCTTCACTATTAGTCTACAATGTAGAAAATAGCAGTGTTGGATAGGTTACTTTCTAAATGTAATCCATTACAGTTACTAGTTACCTGTCCAAAATTGTAATCAGTAACGTAACTTTTGGATGACCCCAAACTCAGTAACGTAATCTGATTACATTCCGTTACTTTTAGATTACTTTCCCCTTAAGAAGCATTAGCATAAAACAAAAATGTATGTTACCAATTGAAAGACATCTATTGCAGGATAAATCAATGTTAAAGTTTACATAGCTGGCCGTATATTGATGTTAAATTTTACTTTATGGGTTGGTTAAGTAGGCTTCTTCTAACCCATCACTTTCTACTACATATAATACGATTAAATTATATATTTATATTAAAAACCAAATTGTATCAGAATTCCAGTCATTCCAATAAATGGTTTAGCCCTTGATGTTCAGGAATAGGACTTGGAAATATGTAAGTATAGATTAGCCAAATTGTTTTTCCTGAGCATGACCCCAAAACTAAGGACTTATTAGCCAGGCCTGCTCTGTTGTTTAGGATTTAGTTTTCATGGAGGACTGATTGGGCTCATTGATTCGAGTTGAAAAATAAATTATGCGCTCATGCCAAGAGTGTGCGAAGCTGTCATCAAGCAAAAGGTGGCTAATTTGAAGAATCTAAAATCTAAAATACATTTTTATTTGTTTAACACTTTTTTGGTTACTACATGAATCCTTATGTGTTATTTCATAGTTTTGAGGGCTCCTGTAAGGCATTGCATCTCAGTGCTAGAGGCGTCACGTTTGGGCTTGACCGGGGTAGGCCGTCATTGTAAATAAGAATTTGTTCTTAACTGACTTGCATGGTAAAAATAAAGGTTAAATATTTTTTTTTTTTTTTAAGTCTTCACTATTATTCTACAATGTAGAAAATAGTCAAATAAAGAAAAACCTTTGAATGAGTAAGTGTGTGCAAACCTTTGACTGGTACTGTATATATCATTTATCCAAATAATGTAGTCCAAAAATAGATGTAGAAACTACAGATTTCCGCGTTAAGTCTATCAAACGTGTGCAAGTTTGAGCATGTGTCCATTAGATCTATGGATTTATATTTTTTTATCAGCATGAATTAGATTGAGCAATAAAAGCTCCACATTTATTCCATAGGCTGGGATCCGCACTAAGCAGATTTTGCAAGTGCATTTTTCTTTGGCTGTCCACTGGTTTCAAAAACAATGATTGATAGGCAGCTTAAACTTCTATAATTCAACCGTTATTGGGTTCAAATACACATTTAGATTCGTGAACAGCCATCCACAACAACCACAATCCGTAAGGCGCAAATAGCTTAATGAGAGAGCAGCAGTGTGATTCACATTAATGCGCTATGTAGATATCAATAATAAGTGATATCCGCATCGCCGTAGACTACACCACTACTGTCATATTTACCTCCAAGCGTTTATTCAAGTTGGATAATCTTTGGATGCCGACAGCAGTCGCACCATTGGAAGACATAGCTTGGACTGTAGACTACAAAAACCTATTCCTGCTCTTTTCCGTGATCCATCACACTTGGTGTGTCATCATAGTGGTCTCTGACTTGTGGTCAGACTCGCTCAGGTGGAACAAATTTAAATGTGCGCCTTTTTTCAATGCTGTTTTGAATGTCATTGAGAAAACAGAGAGAGGTCAAATATTTATTTTCCGCAAACAACCTTTCTGAATTTAAAACTAATCCTCGAAGTAATCATCTAGTTTTTCAAAAATATCGGAAATCTGATTACAATACTTTTGCTGGTAATGTAACGGATTATAGTTGCCGTTTTTGGTAATCCCTTACATGTAATCAGTTACTCCTCAACCCTGGAAAATAGTAAAATAAAGAAAAACCCTTGAATGAGTAGGCGTGTCCAAACTTTTGACTGGTACTGTATATCAAGTAAGTATTTTTATATTCCACAAGTATTATCAGATGAACTGTTCTGTACAGATAATGATCAGATTCGGTTACAAATGCTGGTTACCAATCCAATACATGTAGTTTAAATCGTTTCACAAAAGTAGTGCGCTTGTCTTTTTATTAGTCCTATATTAGCAGACCAATATAGACTTAATCAGCACAGGCAAATGGCTGCTGCAAGAAAACGTACACTATCTGGATTTGAAGATGTGACAGACGGAAAAACCAAAACATTTAAAGAGAGTGGCGAGAAGATACACATTGCAGCCCTGATCCTAGCTAGGGGAGGCAGTAAGGGGATCCCCCTGAAGAATGTAAAGGTTCTGGCGGGTGTCCCGCTCATCGGATGGGTTCTGAGAGCTGCCGTGGATTCCAAACAGTTTGACAGGTGATTCAGTTCAATCTACAAAATGACTTTCCAATGTAGCTACAAGTATATGGTTTTGCTCCGAGGCTGTTAGTTAATAATAACTAGCTGCACCAAATGCATGTGACATTCTTGTTTTGCGTGGACGGATAATATTGTTTGTTATCCTAGTGATAAAGTATATGTTGTCTGTGATGATTGATGCATCTAGTCATATCTGTACATTATTAATTGTTTGTTGTGGGAATATATAAACCCATGTCTGATTCTTATTGAAGTAGTTTGTCAAGAGGCCACGCAAGACCGGATTGCATTGATGTAGCCTACTTGCAGTGGTGTACTTAAGTAAAAATACTTTGAAGTACAACTTATGTCGTTTTTGGGGGTATCTGTACTTTACTTTACTATTTATATGTTTGAGTACTTTTACTCCACTACATTCCAATGGAAAATAATTTACATCAATTTTCCCTGAAACCCAAAAGTACTTGTTACATTTTGAATGCTTACAAGGACAGGAAAAGTGTTCAATTCACACACTTATAAAGAGAACATTCTTGGTCATCCCTACTGCCTCTGATCTGGCAGACTCACTAAACACAAATGCTTAATTTCTAAGTCATGTCTGAGTGTTGGAGTTTGCCCCTGCCTATCCATAAAATAAAATAAAAAACAAGAAGATCATACCGTCTGGTTTGCTTAATACAAGGAATTTGAAATTATTTATACTTTTGATACTTAAGTATATTTAAAACCAAATACTTTTTAATCTTTTACTCAAGTAGTATTTTATTGGGTCACTTTATTGATTATTTTATTGGGTCATTTTCTATAAAGGTATCTTTCCTTTTACTCAAGGATGACAATTGGGTACTTTTCCCACCACTGCCTACTTGTTACAAAGCCTGTGGAATCAACTTCTTCATTTTTTTCTCCCACCAGTGTGTGGGTATCAACTGATCATGATGACATTGAGAAGGTAGCCAAGGCATGGGGAGCTCAGGTTCACCGCAGGAGCCCAGAGGTGTCCAAAGACTCCTCCAGCTCTCTCGACACCATCCAGGAATTTGCCCGATTAAACCCAGGTAAGGGGTGAATCTCAATTGTAATTTCCTTGATTCCTCATGTCCCCACTCCTTGCCTCCTTCTCAAAATGCATTAGAGGAAGAGATCTGAGAGGAGGAGATCTGAGTGGAGGAACTGGAAATCTTCTGCTCCAATGTGCTGTGAGAAGGAGACAAGGTGTCCTAAAAGTAAAAGAATGGAATTAAAAAATATATAAATATTAAGGCGAGCAATGGCTGAGTGGCATTCATTAAAATACAGTGTGAGGAATCAAGATAATACAATTGCGATTTACTCAATGGCATAGCAACAGGGATGTATCAACATTGGTTATAATTTATTGTGACAAAACCACACCCTCTTTGATGCTTCACTGTCTTTGTTAGGACTCTTAGGCAGCGCTTTGTTATAGATGCCAGCCGTTATGGAAAATATGCAAAAGAACACATTTAGCTACTGAACATATTTAGCTACTAGCTAGCTCTGGAGCGGTATGTATCAAGCATCTCAGAGCAAGAATGCTGATCTAGGATCAGGTCCCCCCTGCCCATGTAGTCTTAATCATTGTGTTCTCTGAGGCAAAACTGATTGTAAATCAGTAGTCCTCCTCTGAGACCCTTGATACATACGAGCTCCAGGGCCGTAGTGCCTGCTGCAGGTTTTCATTCCTGCCTTTAATTCAGAGCCTGAGAACCACTTGCTGGGAAACCAGATGTGCAGTCTGACTCTCCACTCTCCAGCCAATCAGTGACCGTTCTTGTCTAGTTAGGTAGAAACAAAACCAGCACGACTGTCATCAATGAAAATGCTCATGTTGTGATGTCTTTTAATTCAATTTCTAATCTAAACATAACCCTAATCCCAATCCTAGTAAATCGTTGCATATCAAGTATAAGCAGAGTTTCAGTTGATAGCTTATGATAGTGTGAGAGTGACTATAGACAACCCATGAATAGGGGTTTATCCAAATAATGTGGGACCCACTCCATAGCTACAAATGTCAACAGTGACCATATAGGTTTATTCATATCTCATATCATATGACTACCTGATTAAATAATGGATAAATCAAATATCTGCTGTGTTGTGTTGACTTCCTCCAGAGGTGAATGTGATCTGTCACATCCAGGCCACCTCTCCCTGCCTGCACCCCTTCCACCTGAAGGAGGCCCTGGAGTTGATCACCAAGCAGGGCTTCACGTCTGTCTTCGCCGTGGCCCGACAACACCACTTCCGCTGGCAGGAGGTCAAGAAAGGAGGTATGGGATAGCCTTGTGTTATGTTTAGGGCCTTCCGGGATAGCCATGTGTTATGTTTAGGGCCTTTCGGGATAGCCATGTGTTATGTTTAGGGCCTTCCGGGATAGCCATGTGTTATGTTTAGGGCCTTCCGGGATCGCCATGTGTTATGTTTAGGGCCATCCGGGATAGCCTTGTGATATGTTTAGGGCCTTCCGGGATAGCCATGTGTTATGTTTAGGGCCTTCCGGGATAGCCATGTGTTATGTTTAGGGCCTTCCGGGATCGCCATGTGTTATGTTTAGGGCCTTCCGGGATCGCCATGTGTTATGTTTAGGGCCTTCCGGGATCGCCATGTGTTATGTTTAGGGCCTTCCGGGATAGCCATGTGTTATGTTTAGGGCCTTCCGGGATAGCCTTGTGTTATGTTTAGGGCCTTCCGGGATAGCTTTTTGTTATGTTTAGGGCCTTCCGGGATAGCCATGTGTTATGTTTATCAGATGCCTTACACGTAGGTATGTTTAGGGGTGACTAGACAAGTATGTTTTTTCTTTTCTCTGGACCGGGAAAATCGAATCAAATCAGATTTGATTGGTCACACACATACTTAGTAGATGTTAATGCAGGTGTAGCAAAATGCATTGTTCCAAACTCCAACAGTGAAGTAGTCTCTAACAATTCACAACAATACACACAAATCTAAAAGTAAAAGAATGGAATTCAGAAATATATAAATATTAGGGCGAGCAATGTCGGATTGGCATTGACTAGAATACAGTAGAGTACAGTATATACATATGAAATTAGTAAAACAGTATGTAAACATTATTAAAGTAACTGGTGTTCCATTTAAAGTGGCCAGTGATTCCGTGTCTATGTTCAAAGTGCAGCAGCCTCTAAGGTGCAGGGTTGAGTAACCGGGTGGAAGCCGGCTAGTGATGGCTATTTAACAGTCAGATGGCCTTGAGATAGAAGCTGTTTTTCAGTCTCTTGGTCCCAACTGTACTGACCTCGCCTTCTTGTGGATGATAGCGGGGTGAACAGGCAGTGGCTCGGGTGGTTGTTGTTCTTGATTATCTTTTTGGCCTTCCTGTGACATCGGCTGCTGTAGGTGTCCTGGAGGGCAGGCAGTGTGTCCCCGGTGATGCGTTGGGCAGACCACGGTGCAGTTGCCATACCAGGCTGTGATACAGCCCGACAGGATGCTCTCAATTATACATCTGTAAAAGTCTGTGAGGGTCTTAAGGGCCAAGCCAAATTTCTTCAACCTACTGAGGTCGAAGAGGCGCTGTTGCCAATTAACTAATATTGATTATTTTTCTCTCTCCTCTTCAGGTAGTGTAGCCACCAAGCCACTGAACATAGACCCGTCTAACAGGCCCCGGAGACAGGACTGGGATGGAGAGCTGTGTGAGAACGGATCTTTCTACATTCATACCAGAGCGACAATAGAGGAAGGCCTGCAGGTAACTGCCGCTATACCCCATCAGGGCCCATAGTCACAAAGTGTTTCAGGATAGGAGTGTTGGTCTAGGATCAGTTTTCCCTTTTCTATCATTACTAATAAGATTGTTTGGGCAGTTAGGACCTGATTCTAGATCAGCACTCCTATCCTGAGACGCTTTATGAATACAGGCCCTGATGTGTATGTCTGCTGCTGGAGGTGAACCCTATTTCCCTCAGGTGATCAATAATGTTTAGTCATTCAGTGGATATGAGCTTGACCAAAAACAAAAGACACACTGAGAGATCCACTCACTGATCTATAGTTCTAGATATTCTATTGTCAACTGCCGTTGTTTCAAATGCTAATTGAAATCACCTTTCTCTTGCATTGTCTTTCTCAGGGGGGAAAGTGGGCTTACTATGAGATGCTGCCAGAATACAGTGTGGATATTGATGTGGATATCGATTGGCCCGTGGCAGAACAGAGAGTACTGAGGTAGTCTGAAGTCACTGACTCAGAGCATCACGTTCTCTCTCTCTCTCTCTCTCTCTCTCTCTCTCTCTCTCTCTCTCTCTCTCTCTCTCTCTCTCTCTCTCTGTGTTTACTTGAATGAACTTAATCGGTGTCCCTTCCACGGGACGGTTGAGCTAACGTAGGCTAATGTGATTAGCATGAGGTTTTAAGTAACAAGAACATTTCCCAGGACATAGACATATCTGATATTGGGAGAAAGCTTAAATTCTTGTTAATCTAACTGCACTGTCCAATTTACAGTAGCTATTACAATTTTGAACATGAAAAGTTATTAATAAACAAATTAGGCACATTTGGGCAGTCATGATAAAAAAAATTAACAGAAATGTAATGGTTCATTGGATCAGTCTAAAACTTTGCACATACACTGCTGCCATCTAGTGGTCAAAATATGGGCTGGAATAATACATTATGGCCTTTCTCTTGCATTTCAAAGATGATGGTACAAAAAAAATACAAAAGAACAGTTGTTTTTTGTGTTATATTCTCCTACATTCCTTTCAAATGGTACCAAGAATATGCATATCCTTGCTTCAGGGCCTGAGCTACAGGCAGTCAGATTTGGGTACGTCATTTTAGGCGAAAATTTAAAAAAAGGGGCAGATCTTTAAGAGGCAACACAATAAACATTGATGTAACTCAGAGGAGTCGTTATACAAATGTATTTCCCTGTGTGTTCTGGTATGACAACTGCTTGGCATTCGACCGCAAGGCGCTACAAAGAGTAGTGCTAATGACCCAGTACATCACTGGGTCCGAGCTCCCTGCCATCAAGGAACTTTATACCAGGCGGAGTCAGAGGAAGGCCCTAAAAATGGTCAAAGACTCCAGCCACCTAAATCATAGACTGTTCTCTCTGCTACTGCACGGCAAGCGGAACCGATGCACCAAGTCTGGAACCAACAGGACTCCCAAGCTATAAGACTGCTAAATAGTTAATTAAATAGTAAACCAATAACTACTCAAAATATCTGCAATGACCGTTTTTGCCCTAATCTCTTTTGACTCATCACAAACGCTGCTGTTACTGTTTTCTATCCAGTTGCCTAGTCACTTTATCCTTCCCTATATGTACATATCTACCTCAACTACCTCGTATTGACTCGGTACTGGTACCCTGTGTATATAGCCAAGTTATCATTACTCATTGTGTATGTATTACTTGAGTTAATGTTTTATTTTTTTCTCTCTCTGCATTGTTGGGAATGGCCCGTAAGTAAGCATTGCACCTTTAGTCTACACCAGTTGTTTTACGAAGCATGTGACAAATAAGATTTGATACAATTGTATTTGATTTGTTCCTCTCCAGGTTTGGTTACTTTGGCCTGGACAAGCCTGAGGTGGTGCGTCTGCTGCTGTGTAACATCTCAGGCTGTCTGACTGACGGCCGCGTCCTCATCTCCATCTCTGGAGAGGAGATGGTCTCAGTCAACACCAGAGATACCATGGGTATCCGCATGCTGCAGAGAGAGGGGGTGGAGGTGCGTAGACTGTAGATATAGAACATACATTGGAGAGGGAAAAGAGATACGGTACAAAGATATTGCGATGAATACTGATGATTGAAGATTGACGTAGATTCATTGATAGAGAATCCCAATCATGTGATTACTAATTCCACAAATACATGTGTTGTCTATGTTGTAATAGGAATGTCCATGTGAACAAGAAGGTTTGTTGGTTAGGTCAATAAAAAATATCTTGGTTTTATTACAAGTTTCAAAAGGGAGACACCATCCAGCCCAGAAGCAGAGATAATGTCTAACTGGCCTCTTGGAGACGAGGCATTTCTATCCTAATCAGACAGCACTAAATGTTCTGTAAACACCAACCCGATAGGCTTGTAGGAAGACAAAACAAAATGGCAATGACTGTCAGCTGCTACAGAATCACAGTGTTCACAGGATGTCATCAGTACAATACAACAGTGAATAATCAGTGTGTCCTCGGTCCTTGTACATCCAGTCTGGCGTCAACCAATATCAACAGATAGGAGAATAATCCATAACATTCAGTATCAAGTCTAGTGACCATCAACCAGCACCTTGAGTGTCACAAACACTGGAAATCATGTGTATTACAGACAGGGACAATATGCTAAACATTGTGTTGATCACTCTAAACTAAATATGAACTTTAGTCATCTTAAATTTCCCAATTACATATGAAGAAGAGGAGACAATTCATTGTTTTGATAGGGAAGTTACAGATCATCCATACTCAACAAGGTAGCCTAGTGGTTAACCGAAAGGTTGCTGGATCAAATCCCCGAGCTGACAAGGTACAAATGTGGTGTTCTGCCCCCTGAACAAGGCAGTTAACCCACTGTTCCCCGGCAGGCCGTCATTGTAAATTAGAATTTGTTCTTAACTGACTTGCCTAGTTAAATAAAAAAAAATAGGCGGACTGCGGGTTCTGACCGAGTTTTTTAAATAATAATTATATGAATACAAATACAATTTGGGGGGAGGGGGACATTTTGTCAGGATTTGAACCGATGCATCAAGTCTGGAACCAACAGGACTCCCAAGCTATAAGACTGCTAAATAGTTAGTTAGTCATGGTATGATCTGAACACACATAAGACATGGAAAATGTGCAGAATTGCAGGAAATGATGTTAACTGCTACATTTTCCCTTCACACCATGTGTAGAATTGCAAGAAAATAGTTTTAAAACGGCACATTTTATTTCTCTGCCAACAAGAGGGGTGTGAACCGTTTGGGGTTGCGAGGTGGAGGTTTGTTAATATGCTGATAAATGACAATATCCATCCGAACATTAGCCATCTAGGAAATTTGTGTGACCGGACCTTTGCAAATAGTGCTAGAATATAATTATTTTATTTTTCCAGAAGACACTTCAGTTGTGGCAAGTCAGATAAGATAAAGATATATAGTAAACAAAAAAACAGCAATATTCACACGACAGATACAAATTCTTACAAGGTATATGTCAAGGTATATATGTCAAGGTATATGTCAAGGTATATATCAAGGTATATGTCAAGGTATATGTCAAGGTATATGTCAAGATATATGTCAAGGTATATGTCAAGGTATATGTCAAGGTATAGGTCAAGGTATAGGTCAAGGTATAGGTCAAGGTATATGTCAAGGTATATGTCAAGGTATATATCAAGGTATATGTCAAGGTATATATACACTTAGTGTACAAAACATGAAGAATATCTGCTCTTTCCATGACAAACTCACCAGGTGAAATATGATCCCTTGTTGATGTCACTTGTTAAATCCACTTAATTCAGTGTAGATGAAGGAGAGGAGACAGGTTAAAGAAGGATTTTTAAGCCTTGAGACAATTGAGACATGGATTGTGTATTTGTGCCATTCAGAGGGTGAATGGGCAAGACAAAAGATTGAAGTGCCTTTGAACGGGTATGGTACTAGGTGCCAGGCGCACCGGTTTGTGCCAAGAACTGCAACGCTGCTGAGTTTTTCACACTCAACAGTTTCCTGTGTATATCAAGAATGGTCCACTACCCAAAGGACATCCAGGCAACTTGACACAACTGTGGGAGTCAACATGGGCTCCCACAGTTGTGGAACGCATTTGACACCTTAGAGTCCATGCCCAATGAATTGATATTAGCAACTCAATATTAGGAAGTGTGTTCTTAATGTTTTGTGCACTATATTAGATAAATATAAGTCACAAACATCTAATTTCATTTAAAAGCCATGCTATAAAAAAACAGTAAAAAACTGTTAGATACCTGAGTTCAGCACAGTACCTAAGTTACTGTCTGCCCCTGGTACATCTAGATAAGCCACAGCTCATCACTGAAACCACCACCCATTAAACACACACAGGCTACTATTTACTCTAGCTGTCATGTGTAGCACGTTTCAGGAGAAGACCCAGATGCAGACAGTGTCGAAGTAACAACAGTTTATTACTAGAACAGGGGCCAGGCAAAACGACAGGTCAAGGGCAGGCAGAGGTCAGTAATCCAGATCAGAGTTCAAAAGGTACAGAACGGCAGGAGGTCTCGGGTCAGGCAGAGGTCAGTAATCCAGGGTGGTGTGAAAAGGTACAGAGCAGCAGGCAGGCTCAGGGCAGGCAGAAAGGTCAAACACGGGAAAACTAGAAAACAGAAACTAGAGAAAGACAGGAGCAAGGGGAAAACCGCTGGTAGGCTTGACAAACAAAACGAACTGGCAACAGACAAAGAGAACACAGGTATAAATTCACTGGGGATAATTGGGAAGATAGGCGACACCTGGACGGAGGGGTAGAGACAAGCACAAAGACAGGTGAAACAGATCAGGGTGTGCCAGTGTGACTTTATTAGTTTGAGCTTCCTTATACTATCTGAGGACCCATCTCTCAAATCACATTGTAATGGGAATTTCCAGGTGAACAAAAAAGAGAGCAGTCGTTGGTTTAGTCAATAAAAAATCTCTCTGTGCAAAGCAGAGATTGCATAGAAAACTGACAATAAATCAAGTGTTTTTTATGCTGTCTCCTCCAGGTGATCCTAATCTCGTCCAGTGAGGACCTGACCAAGGCCCTGGCTGACAAGCTGTCCCAGAGAACGGGCTGCGAGGTCAGACAGCTGGGCAAGGACATCCAGGGTGAGGCCAAAGCCATGATGGACGACAGGCATCTGGACTGGAAGGAAGTTGCCTACATGGGTAAACTCACTATTCTTTTCACTTAACAACTGACTACTACTACTACTACTACTACTACTACTACTACTTACATCTATTCACTAATAATAATAATATTACTACTACATTTACTTGTTTAGTGATCATTTGTAGCTCTTTATTTGCCTTCTGCATGTAGGTTAGGCTACCACTGCAGAAAACTACTGGCATTGTTCTGAGTTCATGTCACTGTCAGTCAATTAATATTTATGGGCAATGTGAGAAGGGTGATGTCAGCTGTCAAATCCTGGAGAAATTGTGATTCAATTTAAATTTAAATCTATTTCTATACTGAACAGAAATATAAACGTAACATGTAACGGGTTGGTCCCATGAAACATGAGCTGAAATAAAAGATCCCTGAAATTTTCCATACGCACAAAATTTTTATTTCTCAAAAATGTTGTGCACAAATTTGTTTACATCGCTGTTAGTGAGCATTTCTCCTTTGCCAATATAGTCCATCCACCTGGCAGGTGTGGCATATCAATAACCTGATTTAAACAGCATGATCCTTACACCGGTGCACCTTGTGCTGGGGATAACAAAAGGCCACTCTAAAATGTGCGGTTTTGTAACACAACAAGTTTTCTCAAGTTTTGAGGGAGCATGCTGACTGCAGGAATGTCCACCAGAGCTGTTGCCAGAGAATTGAATGTTAATTTCTCTACCATAAGCCGCCTCATCTAGCATTTAGCACGTGGTCTGCGGCTCACAACCGCAGACCATGTGTAACCACACCAGCCAAAGACCTCCACACCTGGCTTCTTCACCTTCGGGATCATCTAAGACCAGGCTCCCGGACAGCTGATGAAACTGTGGGTTTGCACAACCAAATAATTTTTGCACAAACTGTCAGAAACCATCACAGGGAAGCTTATCTGCTTGCTCGTCGTCTTCACCAGGGTCTTTACCTGACTGCGGTTTGGCGTCGTAACCGACTTCAGTGGGCAAATGCCCACTGTGAGAGAGAGATTTGCTGAAGTCAGCGTTGTGAACAGAGTGCCCAATGGTAGCGGTGAGTTTATGGTATAAGCAGAAACACAATTGCATATTATTAATGGAAATTTGAATGCACAGAGATACCGTGACGAGATCCTGAGGCCCATTGTCGTGCCATTCAGCCGCCGCCATCACCTCATGTTTCAGCATAATAATCCACTACCCCATGTTGCAAGGATCTGCACACAATTCCTGGAAGCTGAAAATGTCCCAGTTCTTCCATGGCCTGCATACTCACCAGACATGTCACCCATTGAGCATGTTTGGGATCCTCTGGATCGACGTGTACGACAGCGTGTTCCAGTTCCCACCACTTTCCAGCAACTTTGCACAGCCATTGAAGAGGAGTGGGACAACATTCCACAGGCCACAATCAACAGCCTGATCAATATGCAAAGTAGATGTCGTGCTGCATGAGGCAAGTGATGGTCACACCAGATACTGACTGGTTTTCTGATCCACGCCCCTACCTTTTTTTTTAAGGTATCTGTGATCAACAGATGCACATCTGTATTCCCAGTCATGTGAAATCCACAGATTAGGGCCTAATCTATTTATTTCAATTGACTGATTTCCTCATATGAACTGTAGCCTCAATTGCTGCATGTTACGTTTATTTTTTGTTCAGTGTATGACTTCAGTAATTAATTTCTAAGATTTCCCTAAGCCCAAAAACTAAAACTATAAAAAATATATGTTTCTATGATCATGTAATGTTTTTGCATATTTTTTCCATGTTGTGTTTTTGCAACACACTAACAAACTCATCTCACCCCTCCATTCCATCCCTCCTACAGGGAACGATGCACCAGATGTTGATTGTCTGAACCTGGCTGGGCTGAGTGCAGTACCCCGGGACGCCCCAGTGGTGGCGATCAATGCTGCTAAATACTGCTGCCGCAATGTTGCAGGCCTAGGGGCTGTGAGGGAGTTTTCTGAACACATCCTGCTGCTCAAGAAGAAGGCCAAGTCTCAGATGGAACAGGACCGCATCCACAGAAATACATTCTAAACTCTAGAATGTGTTCTAAAGTCACAGAGATACATTCTAAACTCTAGAATGTGTTCTAAAGTCACAGACATACATTCTAAACTCTAGAATGTGTTCTAAAGTCACAGAGATACATTCTAAACTCTAGAATGTGTTCTAAAGTCACAGACATACATTCTAAACTCTAGAATGTGTTCTAAAGTCACAGACATACATTCTAAACTCTAGAATGTGTTCTAAAGTCACAGAGATACATTCTAAACTCTAGAATGTGTTCTAAAGTCAGAGATACATTCTAAACTCTAGAATGTGCTCTAACTCTAATCTGGCTCAGATATGTTCTAAACAAAGAGTTGCATTCTTGAAGCCTGAGTGCCAGTCTGTTTTTGCTCGCTTGCCAGCTCCTTGTCACTCCAAACATATTTGGCATTACAATTCCAAATAGAGTTAACAAGAGAGCAGAAACAGACTGGCACTCAGGCTATTTTATTCTAGACTATCAGACAAACCTGAACTCATGCCTGTGTTAAAGATTAGCCTAAATGACCTTGAAGCTTATTGACAATTCTCAAAAGTTTCTCTGGAGTTCTGGAATGGAGTATTTACTCACTTTCATGCACTTAGCTCAGGCTGAGGTGTTTTTTTACAGGTTGTCAGATCGAGGTAGTTTTGGTTTTACAGGTAGTTTTGACAAAGTCAGTGTGTATATATATATATATATATATATATATATATTAGTATATACACTGCGTGCACAATTTAGGCTTATTGGATTTAATCATTGTCAGGTGATATGTACTTGTGTAATGAGGGAGGAAAGTAAATAAACTCATCAAACAAAAGAAACGTCCTCTCACTGTCAACTGCGTTTATTTTCAGCAAACTTAACATGTGCAAATATTTGTATGAACATAACAAGATTCAACAACCGACACAAACTGTCTGTTCCACAGACAAGTGACTAACAGAAATTAAATAATGTGTCCATGAACAAAAGGGGGAATTTCTGGGGGAATGGCCCTAGCCCTCACCCTCCGATCCAACAGGTCCCAGACGTGCTCAATGGGATTGAGATCCGGGCTCTTCGCTGGCCATGGCAGAACACTGACATTCCTGTCTTGCAGGAAATCACGCACAGAACGAGCAGTATGGCTGGTGGCATTGTCATGCTGGAGGGTCATGTCAGGATGAGCCTGCAGGAAGGGTACCACATGAGGGAGGAGGATGTATTCCCTGTAACGCATAGCGTTGGGATTGCCTGCAATGACAACAAGCTCAGTCCGATGATGCTGTGACACACCGCCCCAGATCATGATGGACCCTCCACCTCCAAATCGATCCCGCTCCAGAGTACAGGCCTCCGTGTAACGCTCATTCCTTCGATGATGAACACGAATCCTATCATCACCCCTGGTGAGACAAAACCGCGACTCGTCAGTGAAGAGCACTTTTTGCCAGTCCTGTCTGGTCCAGCGACGGTGGGTTTGTGCCCATAGGCAACGTTGTTGCCGGTGATGTCTGATGAGGACCTACCTTACAACAGGCCTACAAGCCCT
Organism: Brachymystax lenok tsinlingensis; assembly: GCA_030435695.1. Taxonomy (NCBI): domain Eukaryota; kingdom Metazoa; phylum Chordata; class Actinopteri; order Salmoniformes; family Salmonidae; genus Brachymystax; species Brachymystax lenok. The sequence continues at coordinate 47,820,051 of CM059810.1, forward strand.
CAGTCCAGCCTCTCTCAGCCTATTGCGGACAGTCTGAGCACTGATAGAGGGATTGTGTGTTCCTGGTGTAACTCAGGCAGTTGTTGTTGCCATCCTGTACCTGTCCCGCAGGTGTGATGTTCGGATGTACCGATCCTGTGCAGGTTAGAAGTGGTCTGCCACTGCGAGGATGATCAGCTGTCCGTCCTGTCTCCCTGTAGCGCTGTCTTAGGTGTCTCACAGTATGGACATTGCAATTTATTGGCAGTCCTCGTGCCTCCTTGCAGCATGCCTATGGCACGTTCACGCAGATGAGCAGGGACCCTGGGCATCTTTCTTTTGGTGTTTTTCAGAGTCAGTAGAAAGGCCTCTTTAGTGTCCTAAGTTTTCATCTGTTACCTTAATTGCCTACCGTCTGTAAGCTGTTAGTATCTTAAAAAAGAGACATTTCTTTTTTTGCTGAGTTTATCAAGGTGTGCATAATTATTAGCCAGCTTCATTACCTAAGGTAAAATGGGCCAAAAAAGAGATTTAACTGACACTGAAAAGTCAAAAATTGTAAAATGCCTTTGACGGATGCAACACTCTTGAAATAGCTAAACTATTGAGGCATGACCACCGGACAATCAAACGGTTTGTTGCGAATAGTCAACTGGGGTGCAAAAAACGCATGGAGAAGAAAAGGTGCAAATTAACTGCAAAAGACTTGAGAAGAATTAAAACGTCAAACTAACAGGAACCCATTCTCCTCCAGTGCCACCATATTCCAGAACTGTAACCTACCTGGAGTGTCCAGAAGTACAAGGTGTCAAGTGCTCAGAGACATGGCCAAGGTCAAGAAGGCTGAAACACAACCACCACTGAATAAGATTCACAAGTTGAAGCGTCAAGATTGGGCAAAGGAATACCTGAAGACAGATTTTTAGGTTTTATGGACAGAGGAAATGAGAGTGACTCTTGATGGACCAGATGGATGGGCCCGTGGCTGGATCAGTAATGGACACAGGGCACCATTTCGAGAAAGGGGCCAGCAAGGTGGAGGAGGGGTACTTGTATGGGCTGCTATCATTAAGGATGATGTAGTTGGACCTTTTCGGGTTGAAGATGGACTGAAACTCAACTCTCAAACCTACTGCCAGTATCTGGAAGACACTTTCCTCAAGCAGCGGTACAGGAAGAAGTCCTCAGCATTCAAGAAGGCCATGATCTTTATGCAGGACAATGCTCCATCACATGCATCCAAGTACTCCACTGCTTGGCTAGCCAGCAAGGGCCTCAAAGATGCCCCAATAATGCCCTGGCCCCCTTCCTCACCGGACTTAAATCCTATTGAGAACTTGTGGGCCCTTCTCAAATGTGAGATTTACAGTGAGGGAAGACAATACACCTCTTTGAACAGCATTTGGGAGGCTGTGGTTTCTGCTTCAGTGAAAGTTGATCGTGAACAGATCAAGAAGGCTCATGACAGTTTTTAAAAAGAAGGGTGGCTATATTGGTCACAGAATAGGCCAAAAATGTTGTCATTTTGTTTTACCTATGTTACACTTACTCTAAATATTGAGAATAAACAAGTTGAGGGAATTTTTTTTTTTTAATTTAGTTGCATAATAATTCTGCACACTTATATTCCCCTGAGAAAGACAACTCACTTTTCCTTTGTTAAACAGTCAGGTTTGAGGTTCAGTAACATTTTGGATTGACTGACAGCATTGTGTTTGTTCAACAATAAAATTAATCCTGAGGAATACAATTTGCCTAATAATTGTGCACGCTATATATATATATATATATATATATATATATGACTTTAATTTATAGGCGATTTTGATTGTTTTTCTCGCCACTTTTTAATTTTGTCTTAATGTTTTTGAATGAAGTAGGACATTGATTTTAGCTGCTTTGAGATTCCTGTTGGCTTGGTTGTTTACTTCTGTAGTGTATTTTGCTTGCAGTTTGTTTGTGAAATGCTATACGATGTACTCATCAATGAAAAGAAAACAAAATAATTGTAATGTGGCATGGCGTCATATCCATCAAATGTTTTATAAAACTGCACCATTTTCTCTCCACCCCATTGCAAAATGTATAGAATTGCAGGACATGTACATTTTCACTCACCCGTCAAGAGGGGGGACCACTAACATGTTTTGCCACGAGGTGGGGGGCCACCAACAAAATCTTGCTCAGGACCCCCAAAAGGCTAGAGCCAGCCCGGCATGGATTACAGAGAGTGGATAAACCAGAGACTGGTACCCAGATTATATTGATATTTTAGGTCAGTGGCCTACACACAATACACCATAATGTCAAAGTGTAATTATGTTTAAAAAAATATTTACAAATTCATTACAAATGAAAAGCTGAGTTTTTTTGGGTGGGCAATTATGTGCTGAATACAAAGCATTATGTTTGGTCCACTGAGTACCACTCTTCATATTTCCAAGCATGATGGTGACTGCATCATGTTATGGGTATGCTCGTCATCGGGAGTTTTTGGGGGGATAAAATTAAACAGAATATAGCTAAGCACAGGCAAAATAATAAAGGAAAACCTGGTTCTCTGCTTTCCAACAGACACTGGGAGACAAATTCACCTTTCAGCAGAACAATAACCTAAAACACAAGGCCAAATATACACTGGAGTTGCTTACCAAGATGACATTGAATGTTCCTGAGTAACCTAGTTAAATCTAGAAAATATATGGCAAGACATGAAAATGGCAATCTAGCAATGATAAACAAACAATCAAGTTGACAGAGCATTAACATTTTTTTTTAAGAATAATGTGCAAATATTGTACAATTCAGGTCTGCAAAGCTCTTAAGAGACTTACCTAGATAGAATCACAGCTGTTATCACTGCCAAAGGTAATTTGAACATGTAATGACTCCTGGGGTTGAATACTTATGCAATCAAGATAGTGTTTTCTTCTATATAATATATTTGTATACATTTTTCTTCTACTTTGACATTACTGATTATTGTGTAATTTGTTGACAAAAAATGACAATTAAATCAATTTTAATCCCACCTTGTAACAACAAAATGTGGAAAATGTCCATCGGTGTGAATATTTTCTGAAGGCAGTATATATTGTACTTTATCTTCCAGTGCCTCTCACTATCTCTCCTTCAAGTCTAACTCCTGGCCTCTCTCTTTGTTTCTGTCTTTCTAACCAAACTTCACTTAAGCACCATATAGTGTACTCTAGACAGTAACGGTACATGTGATTTCTCTGTTTCTCCGTCTACCCTTCCAGCCTGCCGTTCCCTTGGCTCATCTACGGCCTAGTCAATGACTTCAAGGCGGTGCAGGTGAGCAGCAACGGCCTGTTCTGCGCCATCGTGCTCCTCTTCCTCATGTTACTCTTCGTCATCATCTCCATCGCCTCCTGCAAGTGGAAGATGAGCAAGGTGCTGGGAGGCCTCATGTTCTTACTGTACATCTTCTTCCTGGTAACCAGCGTCATGCTGGAAGACAAAATCATCGTGTGTCCCATCTCCATCTGAAGGCCCCTCTTCAACCCCAACCTCCTGGAAACACAAACACACCTCTCTCACACACACATACAGTAAACACAATCATTTGATCCTACCGTTGTCAATGGGGGCTTCCATTGGGAGGAGCAGTAGAAAACTAGCCTGACTTGATTGATTGATTTCAAATGCCCGAGCATAATCAGCAGATTATAATTTGTGAACTTTGAGCAGGGCAGACGGACCTGTCGATGATTGATTGATTCATGATGTTACAGCCCAATGGGATGGGTTTCTCTCCACGTCACATGATCATATCCAAGAGCTTGCATTGGTTGAAATCCGTTGTTGACTGAGACCTGTAGGTTTCCAATCCAACCCCAGTTGTAACTAACCTGATTCAGTTAATCAGCTAACTAATTATTAGAATCAGGTGTGCTTGACTATGGTTGGAGCGAAAACCTACAGGATGGTAGCTCACTTGGAAAAGGTTTGGATCCTGAGTATAGAAGTCTAATTGCATCACAACAATTAAGACATTTTCTTATAAAACTTTATAACATGCTCAATTTTGCCCTACTTGTACCATAATAGTGACCCTTTACTCAGTACTTTGTTGAAGCACCTTTGGCAGCGATTACAGCCTCTAGTCTTCTTGGGCATGACACGCCAAGCTTGGCACACCTGTATTTGGGGAGTTTCTTCCATTCTGCTCTGCAGATCCTCTCAATCTTTGTCAGGTTGCTGCACAGCTATTTTCATGTCTCTCCAGAGATGTTCGATCGGGTTCCAAGTCCGGGCTCTGGCTGGGCCACTCAAGGACATTGAGACTTGTTCCAAAGCCACTCCTGCATTCTCTTGGCTGTGTGCTTAGGGTTGTTGTCCCCAGTCTGAGGTCCTGAGCGCTCTGGAGCAGGTTTTCATCAAGGTTCTCTCTGTACTTTGCTCCGTTCATCTTTCCCTCGGTCCTGGCTAGTCTCTCAGTCCCTGCTGCTGAAAAACATCCCCACAGCATGATGCTGCCACTACCATACTTCACCGTAGGGATGGCGCCAGGTTTCCTCCAGACGTGGCGCTTGGCATTCAGACCAAATAGTTCAATCTTGGTTTCATCAGACCAGAGAATCTTGTATCTCATGGTCGGCAAGTCTTTAGGTGCCTTTTGGCAAACTCCAAGCGGGCAGTTATGTGCCTTTTACTGAGGAGTGGCTTCCGTCTGGTCACTCTACCATAAAGGCCTGATTGGTGCTGAAGAGATAGTTGTCCTTCTGGAAGGTTCTCCCATCTCCACAGAGGAACTCTGGAGCTCTGTCAGAGTGACCATCGGGTTCTTGGTCACCTCCCTGACCAAGACCCTTCTCCCCCGATTGCTCAGTTTAGCCGGGCGGCCAGCTCTAGGAAGAGTCTTGGTGATTCCAAACTTCTTCCATTTAAGAATGATGAGGCTACTTTGTTCTTGGGGACCTTCAATGCTAAATAAAAAAGTATTATTATCTTCCCCAGATCTGTGCCTCGACATAATCCTGTCTCGGAACTCTACGGACAATTCCTTCGACCTTCCTATGATCAGATCAGAGAATCTTGTTTCTCGTAGTCTGAGAGTCCTTTAGGTGTCTTTTGGCGAACTCCAAGCGGGATGTCATGTGCCGTTTACTGAGGAGTGGCTTCCGTCTGGTCACTCAACCATAAAGGCCTGATTGGTGGAGTGCTGCAGATATGGTTGTGCTTCTGGAAGGTCCTCCCATCTCCACAGAGGAACTCTGGAGGTCTGTCAGAGTGACCATCGGGTTCTTGGTCATCTCCCTTCTCCCCCGATTGCTCAGTTTGGCCGGGCGGCCAGCTCTAGGAAGAGTCTTGTTGGTTTCAAACTTCTTCCATTTAAAAATGATGGAGGCCACTGTGCTCTTGGGGACCTTCAATGCTGAAGAAATGTTTTGGTACCCTTCCCCAGATCTGTCCCTCAACATAATCCTGTCTTGGAGCTACGGACAATTCCTTCGACCTCATGGCTTGGTTTTTGCTCTGACCTGCACTGTCAACTGTGGGACCTTATATAGACAGTTGTGTGTCTTTCCAAATCATGTACATTCAATAGAATTTACCACAGGTGGACTACAATCAAGTTGTAGAAACATCAAGGATGATCAACGGGAACGGGATGCACCTGAGCTCAATTTCGCGTCTCATAGCAAAGGGTCTGAATACATATGTAAATAAGGTATGTTTTTAATCAAAACCTGTTTTTGCTTTGTCATTATTGGGTATTGTGTGTAGATTGCTGAGGACACTTTTAGATGACAGATAAAAGGTTAACTTTAGACAAGCACTTTCATATCTAGAGTGTAATTTCTTGATCTTTCGTTTTCAAATGTATTCCAGGTAAATCTGGTTGAGAGAATGCCAAGAGTGCTCAAAGCTGTCATCAAGGCAACGGGTGGCTACTTTAAAAAATCTCAAATATATTTTGATTTGTTTAACACTTTTTTGGTTACTACATTATTCCATGTGTTCTTTCATAGTTTTGATGTCTTCACTATTATTCTACAATGTAGAAAACAGCAAAAATAAAGAACAACCCTGGAATGAGTAGGAGTGTCAAACTTGACTGGTACTGTACATACGGTATGACACTCATTTGTACCAGAATTTTATCACAAAATAATATAATTGCAATCAAGGAGTGTGATTTCGTATGAAAAAGGTAAAGATGACAATCATTAGTGTATGGCATTTTGTATTTAACATTTTTGTAGTGCAATCAATTGTGCAATTTAACAAAAATGGCCATTTCATTTATACATGAACAGTTAAACATTAAATTAGAATGCAATCATTTCAGTCACTACTGAACATAGTTTGCATTTTCTCTTAACTAGGCACCTGTAGTCAAGTCTGATTCATTGAATGTTTGTTTCCATCTAGTGAAAAAACAACATGAAACCAGAAAAATAAAACATGTCCCCTCAACTGAAACGTATCGATGTTCCCACAACCATCTTTACACTTTTCTCAGCCTGTAAAAGTACATTGTGTTGTTTGGCATTGTGGTTAAGGTATTACAATGGTTACAGTAGGCTATTACCAGGGTGTTACAAGGGTGATTATTCAACTCAGCACTTGATCTTCTTGCCGTAGCTTTCGACCACGTCTGGGGTAATACTCTCGTCCTCCGCCACGTCCTCGGTGACGGCCTTGCCCACCAGTTGGAATATGTCCTCGGGGGGGAACGCCCTTCGGCTCGCCCACCTTCACCCCCAGCATATCCATACTCAGCACCGTGCCTTTGGGGATCGCCACCTTGGCCACCACTGATTTCCCCAGCTGGAAAAGAACACAATGAATATATTAAAAGAAGTTCTGACATCCTTTCCTGTTTGAAGCAACATTATTGGGCCCAGTACTTGGGTATAACAACAAACCAAGAAACCCTACAAATCAAATATCATATAGCCTATAGGGTACAGAGTATTTCCAGATTAGGTGACAAGGTTAGGGGAAAAAACTCCTGGCCCTAACACACACACCCACCCCTGAATTGGAATAAATGCTTAAATAATGTTTGTAAAAAAATTACACCATTGTCTTACATCAGATAGCCTGACGGCCATCTGCTATGGTTAACGGCAATGTGGTAGCGTAAGTATAATGGCATCTGTTGGAATACAATGAAAAGTGCCCATCCAGGAACGTACCTTATCGTGGCATGGCTTCTCACAGGGCAGCATCTGCTTGATGCTCGTCCCCAGAGACCTCTCCACCAATCAGATGGCTTTCACCAGCTCTGTCAGCTCAGAGGGCTCCAGAGAAGCTTTGTGGTCACTTCCCTTCCAGCTCTTGTCCAGGGTCACATGACGCTCAATGACCTTTGACCCCAGCGCCACTGCTGCCACGGAGATGTGGACCCCAGACTCGTGACCGGAATATCCGATAGGAATGTCAGGGAATTCCTTCTGGTATTCCTATGAACGAGATTATGGGTCATTTTCCTGCCTCGAAACATGTATTCTCTTTGGATTTAGCCTTAACCACAGACTAGCACTAGTGGTCCATTGACTTATAACAGAAATAAGATGCACCACGTGCTTAGGGGTGACAAGGTTGACAGCCAACTTTCTGATCTTACCTGAAACAATTCCTTTGTTCATTTTTTCCATTGAAAAACACTTACTGCGATGACACACCGGTTGACATCTTCAGCCTCCAATGGGTAGGCACTGGTGCACTGCAGGATGCAGAAGTTCTGATTGTGTTTCTTGACCGTCTGATAGACTCGTCTCATTGTCTCCATCAACTGCATCCCATTGGATATCACCATGGGGCGACCTAGCGTTAAACCAAAGATTTGAGATCAATTTCACCAACAGCAAAAAAAACGCTTCTCTTATCCTTGATATTCAACATTTTTTACTACACTTTCAGGGGTATAAAGTAGACCAAATAATCAAACTACCTCAGAAGCTAAAATGTTCATTTTTACATTTAGCAGCCTGAGACAACAAATATCTATCAGAGACATTGTTGGATTACTTCATGGAGCAAAACAATAACACATTTAAAACGCATCACCTGCAACTGGACAATGACATTCTAGAAGATAGAGGTTTGGCTGAATCAAAAACAAAGATAGTATCGCCAAGTTAAGGTTGGTCGAAATGTCACTGTGCTACACCAAACTGTACCTATCCTGTAACTCACCTTAAGGCAAGAAGGGCATTTCACTGTACTGGTGCACGTGAAATTAAAAAGCTTAAACTTGACTTGAATCTTGAATGGATACCAAAAATCTTTGGTTAAATCACATAACGTAACAATCTGCAGCTAACACACCCACTGCCAAATGGTGTGATAATTTTGTGTATATGGGGTTGGGTATCTGTTGTGCCACATCTCTGGCTCTGGTAGGAATTCCGTTTCCACCAATATCAGTCCTTACTAAATTGACCTATAGGTGCCCATGGTCTCAGTGTCACAATTTTAAACACAGTCCCAGCAAGCAACAGAGCAGTTAGTAGCAGAGCTACGGTAATTTGACAGTCCTGTGTGGCACTGGAATCGATCATTTCCTCATTGGCACAGTAGCAGGGCAGTAGTAAGACAAGAAGCAGCGTCATGCAAAAGAGACTGGACTGTCAGTTAAAACTGCCAAAATGGTCAAATGCATTTATACTAAAGTAGCTGCTAGTTTACTAGCAAGTAAGTCAGTACCATGGGCCCAATACAGCAGCTGAGCTAAGATAACTGATTAAAATCTTGCTACTAACATTACCTTGGACATCTTTATCATTTTCTTGGCAATTTTGATATCTCCCTGATGGTTCTGTCCAATTTCTGCAATAATGAAACAGGGGTTAGAACCCCCAATCATCCTACCAGGACAAAGCTCAAATTTCAGAGGCATTTTGGAAATGTGATAAATGCGGTTTCCTAAAATGTTTGTAGCGATAAGATGTTCGCCTGCTCTGAGCCAGTAGTACAGAGACAGTCAGGTGTGGGTTCTCGTGGAATAAGTCGAGCTAATTTCCACGTTGCACATCAGGAATCCACGTGGTTTCCTCTCCACTCCTGTTTCAAAATAGAGGTTCTTCATTCACTCACTGGTCAGTTCAGGATTCTCAAGAATCAAAATGTGAGACATTGTAATGAATAATGTTTTATTCTTATTATAGGAGTAGTCAATCATTATTTGTATACAGTGTATTTGACTTTTTTTTAACACAAATTCTATTTCACATCCTCTGATATAGAAAAGTTAACATCCACCACATGTATATAAATAAATGTACCTTATATAGACAGTCAAGTCTACTACATTCTAATCTAATCTGTTTGTTTCAACCTGCAGATAGAAATGCAACGAATAGGTTATTATAGTTTTGTAATTTAATATTAAAAATGTTTTATTCGTTTTTAGATTTTTGTTTGAAATTAAAGTTTAGTTTTAGTTCGTTTTCAGACTCGATGTACTAGTTTTTATTCATTGCTTTTGTATTATTTCGTTTCAGGTTTCATTTTAGGGACAGAAAGTAGCCTATGGGTGGAATCCTAGGAGACATGTTAACTAGGCCTATAGTTTGTGTTTTTGGGGGATGTCACTTCGTGCCAATGGGGGGCAGTAAAACAGCAATGGGCCAGGTTATAAGCTTTTTTAACTTTAGTAGTACACTTAAGAAGAATCAAGTAGACTACCTTTACATTTATCTGAGTGAAATACAGAGGGGAGGGGGGGCAAATGAAGTCAAGGCACATTTGTTATGTTTATGTAATATTGTAGAATTGTTAAACTAAAAAAAAACATTTTTGGATGGCAGCCAGGTGTATTTTGTTACACCGAAATTAACATCTGTTTTAGAGGAATGAGGATCAACAGTCCACCGCACATTTTTTTAATTGTCCACAATGAACGCTTGTGATGCAGAGTAAATATTGTGTAACATTTTCAGCCAGAGTTATTAAGGTTAAACATGTGACTCACTAACACCTTCAAATAGGGTTAACAAAAAACAGCTGCAACACAAGAAAAAACAGCAAACAAAATCCTCATTTAACATGTGTGTGGAATATTGTAATATTACACAGCAATGAACATCATTTTTTGTCTTTTTTTTTCATGATGCAGGTCAACAATCCACCACACAAATGTTTTTAAATTGCCCACAATGAACACTTGTTATGTAGTGTTAAATACTCCTGGCTGCTCTCTGCTACTGGTTGACATGGAGCTAGTAATAGCTGGTGGCTGTATTCACCTTGTCTTTATCTTGATTTTATTTGATCTCTGTACCACAAGACCAATGACGTATATATACCCTGGATTGCCATTGGTACTCCCTTGTAGGAGCAGTCCTCCATAGGAATGAATGTAATGTAATTTCGAATTAAATATTTAAAGGACAAAATTACATGTATTTAAGTATGTTTTGTTGTTGTTGTGGGCACAGTAAAAGTAGTACTAAAAAAAAAAAGACTAAAAATATATAAAAATTTTCGTATTTTTTATGTTTAGCTTACATAATTTCAAAGTAAGCTGTAAGGTGTCTTTAATATAATACACGTGTCAAAAACTAATGTAGACATTAATAAATGTATTTCTAAAGCTATTTTTGCAAGTGAGGAGGAGTGCCAAGTGAGGAGGAGTGCCAAGTGAGGAGGAGTGCCAAGTGAGGAGGAGTGCCAAGATGGTTATGCCGGGGCTTCAATAGAGCGCCCCCTGTCAGTAATCCAGGGTTTATACACATCATTGTCGAAAAACCCAGTAGTAAAAAAGGTCTTCAATTGTAGTTTCAGTATAGCTTTAGTTTTTCAAATGTTTTTCTTAATTATTTTATTTCAGTTTACTAAATAGTTTATCCAATTTTAGTTTTTACTTTTAATTTTTTGTTACACTTACATGTTGTTCCCCCACATCTCTCGCGTTCCTCCGCGTAGCCAAGAGCTACAAAAGAACTTGGTTCTATTTGAGATGCACCATGTGGACTGTCGCCTCCTTGTTGTATAACAGGAACAAGATGTACAAACACACGTTGATGCTTGGAATAAACGAGGAGAGATTAATTAAAGATAATTAACTAGGTTTCCCTTTTCATCTGTGGATTTATCGTTGGAGTAGAGAAACACACGATTTTGTACGACTCCTGGTCAAAATTGTACAAAGAACCAGCTAAAAACGGGACAACATGCATTTCAGATAAAATAACTCGATGTTCATCTCCCAGGACAAACTAACTAGCAACAGCTAGCTACCTAAATGTCCATGATTGGGTCGGCCTGTCCACAAATTAATATAGTTTGTTCACAGATGGCTTTGATATTTTAACCTGCGTGTCATGAACGCATCTGATGTGGATGGACAAAATCAACATGCGTGTGACCGCTTCACCAAACCAGCCCCTCAAGTGCACACACCATGCACATGTTGATTTCAACTATCCCCACCAGACACGTTCATGACACGCAGGTTAAATTAGCAAAACAAACAGTATAATAATTTGGGGACAGGTTGAAACACACGACTCATTCATGGATATTGAACTATTGCTAGCTAATTTGTCCTGGGACATAAACATTGGCTTGTTAGTTTAGTTGAAATATAGGGTCCCTTTTTTTGCAGGATATTTGCAAAAAAAATTGTCATACAAAAATAACGTTCTCTACTCCGACAATTAATCCACAGATGAAAGGGGAAACCTAGTTAGTTTTTAGATAGTGTTCTTTGATTCATCTCTTCTAGTTCATCTTTCAATAGAACCAAGTTCTGTGTATCTGATGCGCGTGAGCAGTTACATTATTGAATAATGGGTACATTCATTTTGCGACACTCCCGCACGCAACGTGGCCTTCTGGCGATACTGATAGTATGTCGGATTGATGGTCTGTTTACATAGCGGGTTACGATAATTAACGTGGCAGGTTAGTTGAATTAACGTGGTTGATTAGGGGAACCAACAGAGCAGGTTAGGTGAAATAACATAGCAGGTTAGGAGTCTGAGGTTAAAGTTAGGAGACTGAGGTTAAAGTTAGTAACCGAAAGGTTGCAAGTTCAAATCCCTGAGCTGACATGGTACAAATCTGTCGTTCTGCCCCTGAACAGGCAGTTAACTGTTCCTAGGCTGTCATTGAAAATAATAATTTGTTCTTAACTGATTTGCCTGGTAAAAAAAAATGCTGACAAGACCACTAGATGAAGATGTAGGCATACATCTAGCCACAATGGTAGAAATGTAAACAGACCATCAGTCCTAACATAATATCATAACGTTCCACAACGTCGTGGTCGACTCAGCCCTTGTTGTTGTAGCCGTCCACCATACGTGGCGTGATGCTCCCATCCTCCTCCACGTCCTCGGTGACGGCCTTGCCCAGCAGCTGACCCATGTCTTCAGGAGAGACGCCCCTCGGCTCGCCCACCTTCACCCCCAGCATATCCATACTCAGCACCGTGCCTTTGGGGATCGCCACCTTGGCCACCACTGACTTCCCCAGCTGGAAGAGAAAATAATATAGCGATTTCCTCCTACAGTATATGTTGTTGTACGCTATACAGTACAAAGATAATACTTGACGTAACAGAGGTTTATGACAAACGTAATAGGCCTACCTTTTAAATGAAAGTGAAAATAACATAATTTTTGGAGAAAGTTATTATTACAAGTGTCAATGGGAAAAATATGTATTTAGTATATTATTGATATATGTGGTATATTTTGCATATAGTGCATTCGGAAACTATTCAGAGCCCAGCACTTTTTCCACATTTTGTTACGACACAGCTGAACTCTAAAATTGATGAAATAAAACATTTTCCTCATCTACACACAATTCCCCATAATGACAAAGCAAAACCAGGTTTTTAGAAATGTTTGCAAAACATAAATACCTTATTTACATTAGTATTCAGACCCTTTGCTATGATACTCGAAATTTGTATTTTGTATTTATTATGGATCCCCATTAGCTGCTGCCAAAGCAGCAGTTACTCTTCCTGGGGTCCAGCAAAATTAAGGCAGTTTATACAATTTTAAAAACATTACAATAGATTTCACAACACACTGTGCCCTCAGGCCCCTACTCCACCACTACCACCTATCTACAGTACTAAATCCATGTGTGTGTATAGTGCGTATGTTATCGTGTGTGTATGCATGTGCCTGTGCCGCTGTTTGTGTTGTTTCACAGTCCCCGCTGTTCCATAAGCTGTTTTTTTACTGCTTTAGTTACTTGATGTGGAATAGAGCTCCATGTAGTCATGGCTCTATGTAGTACTGTGTGCCTCCCATAGTCTGTTCTGGACTTGGGGACTGTGAAGAGACCTCTTGTGGCATGTCTTGTGGGGTATGCATGGGTGTCTGAGCTGTGTGCCAGTAGTTTAGACAGACAGCTCGGTGCATTCAACATGTCAATACCTCTCATAAATCCACTTTCAGCCAGGAGAGATTGACATGCATATTATTAATATTAGCTCTCTGTGTACATCCAAGGGCCAGACGTGCGGCCCTGTTCTGAGCCAATTGCAATTTTCCTAAATCCTTTTTTGTGGCACCTGACCACACGACTGAACAGTAGTCAAGGTGCGACAAAACTAGGGCCTGTAGGACCTGCCTTATTGATAATGTTGTTGAAAAGGCAGAGCATAATTTATTATAGACATACTTCTCCCCATCTGAGTTACTACTGCATCAATATGTTTTGACCATGACAGTTTACAATCTAGGGTAACTCCAAGTGTCACGATCTTCTGAAGGGACGGACCAAGACGCAGCGATGCTTCCAGTACACATATTTATTTATTAACGTAACTGGGAAAAATAACAAACAGAACGAACGAAGATCGTAACATAGACCATAACATAAAATAAACACTTACGCTATGAACAAACAATAACCCACAAAACCCTAGTGAAAACTACAGACATATATATGGTTCCCAATTAGAGGTAACGACACTCAGCTGCCTCTAATTGGGAACCATTACCCCAACATAGCAATGAACAACGTAGAACTCAAAACCCTACACCAAAACCGAAACTAAACTCGCCAGCCTGTCAACTCAGGCCTGGACGTGACAGTACCCCCAAAGGCGCGGACTCCGACCGCGCCAAAAGTCCATGGGGGGGTCTCGGGTGGGTCTTTCTTGTCCAAGGTGGTGGCTCTGGTGCCGGCTGTGCTGGGCCGAGGTCACGCACCGGAGGCCCTGGGCTAGAAGCCGTAACAGTTCGTGCTGGACTCACGAAGCGCACAGGGGACCTGGTGCAGGAAGCAGGAGCAGTCTGTGCTGGACACACGATGCGCACAGGGAACCTGGTGCGGGGAGCAGGAACAGGCTGTGCTAGACTCGCGATGAGCACAGGGGACCTGGTGCGAGGAGCAGGAACAGGCTGTGCTGGACTCGCGATGCGCTCAGGGGACCTGGTGCAAGGAGCAGGAACAGGCTGTGCTGGACTCGCGATGCGCACAGGGGACCTGGTGCGGGGAGCAGGAACAGGCTGTGCTGGACTCGCGATGCGCACAGGGGAGTTGGTGCGGGGAGCAGGAACAGGCTGTGCTGGACTCGCGATGCGCTGGGGACCTGGTGCGAGGAGCAGGAACAGGCTGTGCTGGACTCGCGATGCGCTGGGGACCTGGTGCGGGGAGCAGGAACAGGCTGTGCTGGACTCACGATGCGCACAGGGGAGTTGGTGCGGGGAGCAGGAACAGGCTGTGCTGGACTCGCGATGCGCACAGGGGACCTGGTGCGAGGAGCAGGAACAGGCTGTGCTGGACTCGCGATGCGCACAGGGGACCTGGTGCGGGGAGCAGGAACAGGCTGTGCTGGACTCGCGATGTGCACAGGAACTCTGGTGCGGGGAGCAGGAACGGGCCGTGTAGGACTCACGATGCGCACTGGGACTCTGGTGCGGGGAGCAGGAACGGGCCGTGTTGGACTCACGATGCGCACTGGGACTCTGGTGCGGGGAGCAGGAACGGGCCGTATTGGACTCAAGATGCACACTGGAACTCTGGTGCGGGGAGCAGGAACGGGCCGTGTTGGGTTCACGACGCGCACAGGGATCCTGGAGCGTGGAACAGGGACAGGACGTGCTGGGTCCACAACACGCACAGGGATCCTGGAGCGTGGAACAGGACGTGCTGGGTCCACGACGCGCACAGGGATCCTGGAGCGTGGAACAGGGACAGGATGTGCTGGGTCCACGACTCGCACAAGGATCCTGGAGCGTGGAACAGGGACTGGACGTACTGGGCTCTCTAAGCGTACAGGGGGCCTGGTGCGCGGAGCCGACACCCTTCTCCCCGGCTGTTCACTCACCCTCGCCTCACAGATGGTGGGAGCTGGAATGTCACACACCGGGCTGTGGGCGCGAACCGTACGCAGAGCCGGCGCAGGATATCTCGGTCCAAGAAGGTGCACTGGAGATTTAGCGAGCAGAGCCGGCACCACTCTACCTAGCCTGACAGATGAGTGGAGCTGGAATGTCGCGCACCGGCCTATGAATGCGCACTGGAGACACCGTGCGCAATACTGCATAGCACGGCGTCTTACCAGTGCGACGCTCCCTCCAACACTCCCTCCAAAGAGCACGAGGAGTTGGCTAAGGAGTCCACCCTGAACCGGCCAACCTCCCTGTGTGCCCCCCCCCAATTTTTTTTAATCCAAGCTCCGATCTGCCCTCGCTGCTTCCATCTCCTCCCTGGGGCGACGATGCTCCGCAGTCTTTTTCCAGGGTCCCTCTCCAGCCAGGATTTCCTCCCATGTCCAGAAATCCTGGTTCTTTCGCTGCTTGGTCCTTTTATGGTGGGTTATTCTGTCACGATCTTCTGAAGGGACGGACCAAGACGCAGCATCGCAAATTAACGTAACTGGGAAAAATAACAAACAGAACGAACGACGATCGTAACATAGACCATAAAATAAACACTTACGCTATGAACAAACAATAACCCACAAAACCCTAGTGAAAACTACAAACATATATATGGTTCCCAATTAGAGGTAACGACACTCAGCTGCCTCTAATTGGGAACCATTAACCCAACATAGAAAACAACAACCTAGAACAGAAAAAACCCTACACCAAAACCGAAACTAAACTCGCCAGCCTGTCAACTCAGGCCTGGACGTGACACCAAGCAGTTTAGTAATCTCAATTTGCTCAATTTCCACATTATTTATTACAAGTTTTAGTTGAGGTTTAAGGTTTAGTGAGTGTTTTGTTCCAAATACAATGCTTTAAGTTTTAGAAATATTTAGGGCTAACTTATTCCTTGCCTGATGAAACCAAGATTGAACTATTTGGCTTGAGTGCCAAGCGTCACGTCTGGAGGAAATCAAGCACTGCTCATCACCTGGCCAATACCATACCAATACTATGAAGCATGGTGGTGGCAGCATCATGCTGTGGGGATGTTTTTCAGCGGCAGGGACTGGGAGACTAGTCAGGATCGAGGGAAAGATGAACAGAGCAAAGTACAGAGAGATCCATGATGAAAACCTTCTCCAGAGCGCTCAGGACCTCCGACCAGGGCAAAGTTCACCTTCCCACAAGACAACGACCCAAAGCACACAGCCAAGACAACGCAGGAGTGGCTTCGAGTAAGTCTCTGAATGTCCTTGAGTGGCCCAGCCAAAGCCCGGACTTGAACCTGATCGAACATCTCTGGAGAGACCTGAAAATAGCTATCTAGCTGTCCCCATCCAACCTGACAGAGCTTGAGAGGATCTGCAGAGAAGAATGGGACAATGGGACCAGTTTCACCTGGAATGTTTTTCCAACAGTCTTGAAGGAGTTCCCACATATGCTGAGCACTTGTTGGTTGCTTTTCCTTCACTCTGCGGTCGAACTCATCCCAAACCATCTCAATTGGCCTGAGGTCGGGTGATTTTGAAGGCCAGGTCATCTGATGCAGCACTCTATCACTCTCCTTATTGGTCAAATAGCCCTTATATCGTCTGGAGGTGTGTTGGGTCATTGTCCTGTTGAAAAACAAATGATATTCCCACTAAGCGCAAACCAGATGGGATGGTGTATGGCTGCAGAATACTGTGGTAGCCATGCTAGTTAAGTGGGCCTTGAATTCTAAATAAATTAGACGGTGTCACCAGCAAAAAAACACCGTTACACCTCCTCCTCCATGCTTCACGGTGGGAACCACACATGCGGAGATCATCTGTTCACCTACTCTGCGTCTCACAAAGACACAGTGGTTGGAACCAAAAATCGGTCTAATGTCTAATGCTTGTGTTTTTTGGCCCAAGCAAGTCTCTTCTTATTATTGGAGTCCTTTAGTAGTGGTTTCTTTGCAGCAATTCGACCATAAAGGCCTGATTCATGCAGTCTTCTCAGAACAGTTGATGTTGAGATGTCCGTTACTTGAACTTTGTGAAGCATTCATTTGGGCTGCAATCTGAAGTGCAGTTAACTCTAATGAACGTATCCTCTGTAGCAGAGGTAACTCTGGGTCTTCCTTTCCTGTGGCAGTCCTCATGAGAGCCAGTTTCATCATAGTGCTTGATGGTTTTTTGCGACTGGACTTGAATAAACTTTTTTCCGGATTGACTGACCTTCATGTCTTAAAGTAATGATGCTTATTTGAGCTGTTCTTGCCATAATAAGGACTTGGTCTTTTACCAAATATGGCTATCTTCTGTATACCACCCCTACCTTGTCACAACACAACTGATTGGCTCAAATGCATTAAGAAGGAAAGAAATTCCACAAATGAACCTTTAACAAGGCACACCTGTTAATTGAAATGCATTCCAGGTGACTACCTCATGAAGCTGGTTGAGAGAATGTCAAGAGTGTGCAGAGCTGTCATAAAGGCAAGGGTGGCTACTTTGAAGAATCTCAAATATAAATATGTTTTGATGTGTTTAACACTTTTTTTGGTTACTTCATGATTCCATAATTGTTATTTCATAGTTTTGTTGAAAATAGTAAAAATAAATAAAAACCCTTGAATGAGTAGGTGTGTCCAAACATTTGACTGGTACTGTATGTAAATGTAATATTTCAGTTTGACATTTTTTATTGATTTGCAAAAATGTCTAAACCCCTTTTTTGTCTTTGCCATTATGGGGTATTGTGTGTAGATTGATGAGAGGGAAAAAAATGATTTAATACATTTTAGAAAAAGGTAAGGGGTCTGAATTCTTTCTGAATGCACTGTATGTCAAAAATATACTAAATAAATATTTTCCCTTTGCCATTCATATTAATAACAGTCTCCAAAAAGGATGTCATATTTATTTTCATTTAAACATCCAGAGGCCAACTCACCTTGTCATGGCAGGCTTTCTCACAGGGTAGCATCTGTTTGATGCCCGTGCCTTGGGCCCGCTCCACCAGGCGGATGGCTCTGACAAGCTCTGTCAGCTCAGAAGGCTCCAGTGACGCCTCGTGGTCGTTGCCCTTCCAGCTCTTGTCCAGGGTCACGTGACGCTCCACAACCTTTGCCCCCATTGCTACTGCTGCCACGGTGATGCTGATTCCCCTCTCATGGCCAGAATATCCGATGGGAATATCAGGGAATTCCTTCTGGTATTCCTACAGTATGTCAGGAAAAGGGAGAGTGAAATGCCATTGGTCAATTCATTTCCTTCAGTGGTGGCCTGAACAAAGAAATATGTCAAATTCTCTCTCTCTCTCTCTCTCTCTCTCTCTGTCTCTCTCTGTCTCTCTCTCTCTTTGTCTCTCTCTCTCTCTCTCTCTCTCATTAGTCCATTGCTGTTTCCTTATGCTATTACCCTGGGGTGACAACAGATAACTTGCTGAACCTGCTTGACAACACCTTCCTTGTAATAAACCAATGGGAAGTCTTACTGCTATGACACGTAGGTTGACATCCTCAGGGTCCAATGGGTAGGCACTGGTGCACTGTAGGATAGTGAAGTTCTGATTGTGTTCCTTGACCGTCCGATAGACCCGTCTCATTGTCGCCATCGACTGCATCCCACTGGATATCACCATAGGCCGTCCTGAGGTTAAACAAAGTTGTAATTTCAACAGTAACTAACTTTACTGATATGTTGCATATTAAACATGTTGGCTGCACATTCAGAGTACATACAATTGGTAACATTTTACTTTTACCACAGTAACAGGTGGCAAATATGTAGTACATATATAGCACAGTGTTAACTTAAATCACTGACCTTTTTTTGCAGTCAGTTCCAGATAGGGGAAATTGTTGGCATCGCATGAGGCAACTTTGAAGAAGGGCACGTCCAGCTCATCCAGGAACTCCACAGCCATCTAACAAGCGATGCAAAGCAGTTGGGATAGTCATGCAATCTGGAATATCTACACAGTCACAGCAGACAGATGGAATAACCTCTTACCTCGTCCATTCCAGAAGCGGTGAAGAAGATTCCAACCTCCTTTGCATATTTCTGGAGCTCTCTATATTGTTCATGACTGAACTCTAGATGCCGCTTGTGGTCACCGTATGTCTTTCCCCAGGAATGTTTGGAGTTGTACGGACGCTCCAGAGCACGCTTGTTGAACTTGTACTCAAGTTCACTCTTCTGAAATTTGGCACAGTCTGCCCCGCAGTCCTATAAATTGATGCCAACATGAGTAATAGCATCAAACACACACACACACACACATACACACACACATACACACACACTATTTCCGTTTATGCAAATCCATGCACAGCAGCAGTACAATATCAGGATCATTGCAGAAAATACCTTTCCCCTCAGTCCTGCCTTTTCTACATTAGCTTTTGCTTTGAGATTATTAAAGGAAGATTTGATGCAGGATGACTAAGTTGCTCCACACTCATACATGTAAATGTGTGCCTTTCTATCAAATTCTCTCTGAGAATCTTGTCACCCAACCTATTATACTAAACTGAAGCTTAAGCCACACTAAAGGGCAATTTCACTGACACAGATTAAGCCTAGTCCTGGACAAAAAAATACTTTCAATGAAGACCATATTCTGCATTCAGCATGCTTTTTGTACATAACTGTGTCCAGGAAACCAGTTCTTAAAGTCTTAAAATGTCTCTTCATTTGGCTTCCATTACCTTGGCCATCTTGATCATTTTCTTGGCGATTTCAATGTCTCCTTGGTGGTTCTGTCCAATTTCTGCAATAATGAAACAGGGGTAAGAACCCCCAATCATCCTGCCTGGACCAAGTTCGAATTTCAGAGGCATTTTCAAAATAAAAGTGATCAATTAAGTTGGTAAATGATTAAGAGCCTATGGCAAATTAATCACACTCTTTTTAAGGATGAGATTGTCAGAGGCAAACTTGCACGGTGGAAAAAGGAAGAAATTGCTTATCGCCTGCCCTTTTATCCAAATCCTTAAAGTCAGGCCATCCAATGATATGCCAGTATCCTGACCAGTCATGCAAAAAGTGACAGGTAGGGCCTATTGTTTTTTTTTTTTTTAGCCTGGGTGCCAGTCTGTTTCTGTCCACCTTATGAAATTGTCCTCACGTTATTGTCATTTGACAAGAGCACAAACAAATATGGAAACTAGGCAACAACAAAACAAATCAGATGTAAATAAGGATATTTGCAAATATATTCTATAAGGAAATGGGTACAGTGAGACCAAGTTCTCTCTCATGCAACAGTTTAGACAACTAGTGAAGGAGATGGTTTTCTAAACAGGATGTTGTTGTTTACTGGAAGAAAGACCCATATTGAACAAAGCTTATTAAAACCATTATTTATGTTGAGTGGAAAATACTCTTTTACATTACCGCTTTATATCTTTACCTTTGTATAGCATTATATCCTCGTTGATTGTTATTTATATATCCTTAGAGATTGAAAGTTTTGTTAGGTTTAAGCTCTTTGTGCACGACAGGTTTAGTGGACCGCAGTGGACTGTAGGAATGCGCACTCCCAATAACTCAAGGCCTCTCCTGACTGATTAGAAGTCCTGTGATATGCACAGAGAAATCATGGGTGGTGGGAAAGTACTGAAGTACATATTTGTGGAAAGGAGGGGGTGAGAGCTGAGGGTGTAAGTGGACACGGCACTGTATTGAATATATGTATTCAGCTGGACATCTTTGTTGAGTACACATTTGAAACGTCACTTTAAATTTGGGCTCTTATGATAAATAAACTTATGGTATATTGAGATATTGGTCTTCCTATTGTCGGCAGGATATCACGCTTAAGGAACAGAGAGTTTTCTGTAGAGAGTGAAGTTTCAAAAGTTTAAACAAATCTTCGATATGGCATTTAGGAAACATCCTGTGTGTGTGTGTGTGTGTGTGTGTGTGTGTGTGTGTGTGTGTGTGTGTGTGTGTGTGTGTGTGTGTGTGTGTGTGTGTGTGTGTGTGGACGTGACAGTTGGATGATTCCTGTCAGTAACAGATGGGTAGTGCAACTGTTACTAAATCCGGGGATAGAGATAGTATTTATGACTTAACAGCGTATGGTTCTGGGATGGGAAATAAAATAGGGAGAGGCAAGGACTGAGAGCTTTGTGGTGATATGGCTCTTCATGCCTCCCAATCCACCGACTGGTGGGCACAAACAGCGAAGCAAACAGAGGAGAAGTTTAAAAGTGTGTATAAAGGTTGTCACAGTACGTTTCCAGAGACAGGAAAGGACGTCTCAGAGGATGTGTTAAAAGAAGTGAACATGGTACGTTATCACTGAGCTATAATATGAACTACAGACAGTGGTACGTTATCACTGAGCCATAATATGAACTACAGACAGTGGTACGTTATCACTGAGCCATAATATGAACTACAGACAGTGGTACGTTATCACTGAGCTATAATATGAACTACAGAGGGTGGTACGTTATCACTGAGCTATAATATGAACTACAGAGGGTGGTACGTTATCACTGAGCCATAATATGAACTACAGACAGTGGTACGTTATCACTGAGCCATAATATGAACTACAGACAGTGGTACGTTATCACTGAGCCATAATATGAACTACAGACAGTGGTACGTTATCACTGAGCCATAATATGAACTACAGACAGTGGTACGTTATCACTGAGCTATAATATGAACTACAGACAGTGGTATGCGTTATCACTGAGCCATAATATGAACTACAGACAGTGGTATGCGTTATCACTGAGCTATAATATGAACTACAGACAGTGGTAATGCGTTATCACTGAGCTATAATATGAACTACAGACAGTGGTACGTTATCACTGAGCCATAATATGAACTACAGACAGTGGTACGTTATCACTGAGCCATAATATGAACTACAGACAGGGGTACGTTATCACTGAGCCATAATATGAACTACAGACAGTGGTACGTTATCACTGAGCCATAATATGAACTACAGACAGTGGTACGTTATCACTGAGCCATAATATGAACTACAGACAGTGGTACGTTATCACTGAGCTATAATATGAACTACAGACAGTGGTACGTTATCACTGAGCTATAATATGAACTACAGACAGTGGTACGTTATCACTGAGCCATAATATGAACTACAGACAGTGGTACGTTATCACTGAGCCATAATATGAACTACAGAGGGTGGTACGTTATCACTGAGCCATAATATGAACTACAGACAGTGGTACATTATCACTGAGCCATAATATGAACTACAGACAGTGGTACGTTATCACTGAGCCATAATATGAACTACAGACAGTGGTACGTTATCACTGAGCTATAATATGAACTACAGACAGTGGTACGTTATCACTGAGCCATAATATGAACTACAGACAGCCTCCAAAATGGCTAAACACCGATTTGTGGGGGCTGACATCTTGCTAGTTCCTGTTTCAGGAGCTCATTAGTACATGCCCACTAGCACCGGAGCCCAGCCAAGACGTGCATTCCACGACAAGCCAGAGCCGAAGATAATGATTAGTGGTGGAGGGGAAATCTGCAGGCATGAAGAACCCTGACACAGCCACTGAAAACAGGACTGAGAGGACAGTGCTCCAGCTTGCTCTATATGTGCACCTCAGGAGACAGTTGGATGATATTTTCTGTTTAAAACAACAGAAGAACAACTTGTTTCAAACTTATTGAAAACGTTACGAAAACTAATGCAGTTGTGACATGCCTATTAAAAATAATAATCTAATTCGAGCTGTGTCCCAATTAATCCGTCCATCAATCAGAACAGTCGCCTTCTGTTAAAAAAAAAATATTAAAAAAAAAAAATACACATAGTGCATTTGGAAAGTATTCAGACACCTTGACTTTTTCCACATTTCGTACCGTTACAGCCTTGTTCTAAAATTGATTAAATTGTTTTTTTCCTCATCAATCTACACACAATACCCCCAAAGCAAAAACTGGCCACTGTGTTCTTGAGAAACTTAAATGCAGCAGACATGTTTTGGTACCCTTCCCAAGATCTGTGCCTCGACACAATCCTGTCTCGGAGCTCTACAGACAATTCCTTCGACCTCATGGCTTGGTTTTTGCTCTGACATGCACTGTCAACTGTGTGACCTTATATAGACAGGTGTGTGCTTTTCCAAATCATGTCCAATCAAATGAATTTACCACCGTCTCTCTCAATCAACATCTCGAGTCTCATAGCAAAGGGTCTGAATACCAATGTAAATAAGGTATTTCAATATTTTATTTGTAATACATTTGCAAAAAATTTAGATTGAAGAGATGTTTTATTTATTTCATCCATTTTAGAATAAGGTGAATTAATTTTGGAAAAAGTCAAGTATATATAGTATTTTATAAAAGCTTTTTGTAATATTAGTTTATCAACCCTACCAGGATTCTATAAGACGCTCACAACAACGTTATGTATAGCCACTGACATTATGAGTTATTATAATAGGAGCGATGTCTGATGTACCGTTTTCTGAGACCACAATGGATCTCTTCAACCTTTCTTTTCGAGAGGAGTACAGCACGAGGTACTTTACGTCCTGCTTTCCAAAACAATCAACAATTGCTTAATAAGAGTAAGAACGGTTCAAATAATATTTATTTATTTAAAAACTGAATATTTTAACTAGGAACAACTATGTAAGAAATGATTAAATCAAATAAATTAAATGAAGGAAGAAAAAAAACATACAGCCCTGGTCTGTGATGTTCTTCTCTCTTTACAATAACTATTTAAGGCTGTGACGGATGGCATCTAAAAATATCTAATTACCCAAAGGGGTGAAATGAACTCAGTCACGCAGAAATAGGAGGGGTTTCATGTGAGGATGGCTAACCCAGTTCCTTAACAAAACATGAACAAATTTGATAAGCGCATTGTTTACATATTTCCTTGCTCTGTCTATTTTGGAAGGCCTGCCAGCCCTCCACAGGGACCTTGAGGTGATGCAGGAGAAAGGAAGCACCAGTGGGGGGGGGGCTGCTTTATGTACGAGTGTATTTCCGGGAATGCACATCAAGCCAAGATGATCGGCTGCCTAGGCTAGGTTTAATTGAGGTTCTCTGACAAAATGCAATAAGCTCGATTGGAAAAGAGAGACAGGTACATAGGACTAGTACCAAATATTGACATTTTAGGACTGATTAAGATTTTGAATATTTGGGACCGATTATGATTTAGTATAGTGATAACTAACTAAATGTTATTTTTCTCTTCCAGGAGAGGATGGAATGTCCACTACCAAGTATTCAGATGAGTTTAACAACTATTCTTTATCTCTCCCTTTGAAATGATTCCTGAGGCCTGATGCATTGCGACAGCAGTTCTTTAAATTCTGCAAGTGTAAAGGTACCCAAATCCGTCCGTTAACGGAGCTCCCAAATTAAGAAAGGCCTGGCCATTTGTTTATTTTGCTTCTACTTTTTACCCACCTGCATACACACAACCCACCCATCTATACTTGTGAATATTTGTTAGTGGTGTTAATACCATGTCTGGTTTATTGTGTGTGGTCTTTTTATTTGGTTTTAGTAGGTTCTTCACAGGTGAGAAAGGACCTTAAATGACAAATAAAATGTTCTGAAGTATCTAGTGTCTGAATTTTGTCTGCACACGTGTACGTTCTCCTGATGAGAAATGTACTGAACAACTATACAAACCTGGTACAGAGAAGGTTTCAAACAAGAAGTCTGAAGTACAGGGAAAGAAAAGGGAAAGAACAGACTCACAAGGATTGTGCATATCCATATTTTCATACCGTTTCTGTACCGTACCGGGGTGTATGATATTATCAGAAGAGCAATTTATAAAAAACGAAATAAAAAAAACAAATCTTTTTTTTATACACAAAACCATTTCGGCAACAGGGATTTTGATCCAGGAGGGGATTTGAATGTCTCTGCTCTAACCAAAAAGCTTGATCTTGACATCTAGCTACTTAGCTTGCAATTTAGCAAACCAAATGCATTGCTGGAGCCCTGAGCTGGATACAATTTATTTGACACATTTTATATTTCTTATAGTTATACTCAGGTTAGTTATAGGCAGTGGGACAGCACGCTCCCCCGCAGCCCCCCGGGGGTTTATTTTTTCAATTGTATTGAAAATCATACCTTCGGTATTGCGAAATACCCCGGTATACGGTATAAACGGTATATTGCCCAACGCTAGATTGGACCTCTGTTCTGACTTTCTTTGTGTTATAATTAGTCATACAATGAATAGTCTATCTTGAATTCCTGAATCAGAAAGCCCTGTACTGTTGTTCTGGCCTGTCTTCTCTCGAGGTTATGGTGATAAGTGACCCCGAATGGTATCGAGATGTATGGAAGGGCTAATTTGACCGAGATCAGTGCGAGCCCCACCCCCTCTAACCGGCTAAAGTAATGGCGTCCACTACAGCCCTTTCCACTACAGCCCACCACTTCTATCTGAGACCTGAATCCAAGCCAGAAACATATATGCAGCATTCAGTCGAAGCTATCGACTGCCTTTTCTCTCAGGAGTGCTGCATGAGTTGTCCCGAGATCGAGTGCGTGGGGTGAGCATGGAGGGATCACTTCTACAGTGGAGGTTCTAGACCCTTTCAACTGGGGGGGGCCAAGCTGGGGCCAGTTGTACTGTTAGAGGGGCCAGTTACATTAGACGTTATTGTTGTCATATCGTTTTCTTCACTTCATTGCAGGCATTAGTAGGCAAAAGACCATGTCCCTCTAGTAAATGTATGGGTTTAATTAGTGTTCCGCGTTGCCACTGTCTAATAACGGATGTAAAAAAAGAATGATAGCAAAAATTAGTTGTGCAAAAATTATTTCATACTCCACATTTAGGGGGGCCACAAGGGGGTCCAAAATTGTTGTCACATGGGCACTGGCCCCCCCTGCCCCCCAGAACCGCCAGTGCACTTCTAAAGGCAGAATGGACATTAAAGGATGTTTGCGGCAGCTCAGGTGAGAGATCGTCTAGTTCGGAAAATCAGACTATCCCTTAGATATTGACATCGGGACCCACTCTGACAGGCATGAGTTACATCAAATCAAATTGTATTTGTCACATGCACCGAATACAACAGGTGTAGACCTTACAGGGAAATGCTTACTTACAAGACCTTAACAAACAATGCAGTTTTAAGAAAAATACCTAAAAAGAAGAAATAAAGTAACAAATAATTAAAGAGCACCTTGTAGAATCCATGCTCGAAGAATTCAGGCTGTTCTGGAGGCAAAGGGGGGGTCCGACCCAATACTAGATGGGTGTACCTAATAAATAAACTATATTTCTCCCTTTCTGGAAATGTATGTTCTGCTAGTGTCTGTTTGGGCTAAATTGAGGGTCAAATTATAGACTCAACGTGAATCCCCCTTTCATGGGGTTTCGGGGTGTCACAAAATGCATGAGTCATTGTCCCAGTAGTAATCAATTTAGGCTGTGTGGCAGCGACAGCTAAATTAAGAACTGGGTCTATTTGGCTATGTCCATAGTTTCATTCCGTCATTCTCATCAATGGCTTCGCCGTTGAATGCTTTGACGGAAGTGGGGAAGCAGGGACACGGCCCAGAAGACTGGACACTAGAATGTCAAGAATAGTTTGAGAAGTTTATTACAAGCGCTATGTTAATTCCCCGCTCTGGGAATACCAGATTTTGAGATGTTTGTGCACGAGGATAAGGGGCTGTCATTCTAAATTTGGGTTGTATCATTTATCAATAGTTCCAATTCGGACTCTGACAGGCGAAAAGGAGAGACACAGAGCGCTGTCCCTGAACTGTGAAGCAAGCACAAAGGGAAGGGCGCGCTACTCACACACAACAGCGCATGATGAGTGTGAGAGAAACCTGTCTCCAGTCTATTTGACTAATCCTTGAATTCCCTTATGGATGAAAATTATTTCTTTAGGAATTTATAAAGGGTTACAATTATAATTTGGCTTGGGTGATTCATTATATTTGTTATTCTGATTCATTTTTAAAAAAAAATTCTGCTGAGGTAATATTGAGTTACACTGCCAAGGGGGAGATTTAGGGGGTGTTATCATATAATATGGGGTCATCCTGCGAATGGTTTCTGAAACAAATTAAATATTTGTACAAATGAATCTAGCTTCTCAACCTTAGAAGAAAACCCTCCCTAATTTAGAATCACTAAAGTTACGGAGGGTTTCCTCCCAAGGTCGAGATAGAAGGCCCTCCTGAGACTCCAGCTGCTAACAGGCTACTCTGTATCAGTGGTTACACCAACAACACTGATGTCATGGTTAAGCTAGTCACCTAGAAGCTTAGACAAATATGGTCTACTGGTTTATTGAAACTCTACAATCAAGCTGTTGTGATATGTTGAATTTGACTACTGTAACAAATTATTGCCATTTCAAACTCTGTTGACTACATAAGGGGAGGGTTTTTCCAGACAAAGGAAAAACCCTTGAACAATTAGCCACAGGCCCTGTATACAGGAAGCCAGTTCACCAGAGGAAAAGTTGTCTGTGTTAGTGGTCGCTCATCTGCTGCAGAGTGTTATTAGGAAATATGTGACCCAGAGTTTCATTGAAATGACGTGAAAACAACATTGATTCAACCAGTGTGTGCCCAGTGGCATAGAACGAAGTGAGGAGGACATGGCGTGGGAACACATTCTGTAGACCTGGGGGAAGACTGAGTGGAAGCATGAGGAGGTGTATAGATCCTTTATTTTTGTCAATCTCAGCAGAAAAGCAGCACACAAGCATAGAGCCAGGTCAGTCAAGAGGTGGGAAGCGCCGAGTTTCTTTCTTCGTTCTTCAAGTATATCCACATATTAGTATGTGAATCTATTGTAATGCGTTTCTATGTTTTTCTCTCCATCAAGTATCTATTAGTACACTCTTGGGTCTCCAGCAGAAGGAGGGGAAAAAAGGTAAGAAGCTCCAGTTGGAATGTTAGTGCCTGTTGTATAAAATGTGTGTGTATATATATATATATATATATATATTATATATAGTTTAAAAGGGGGGACTGATCAAATGTAAATGACTGTTTTACAGCATTATCATTTTAGTATGAAAATATAGTTTTTATATATGCTTAGAGATTGAAAGTAGTGTTAGGTTTAAGCTCTTTGTGTACGAGAAGTGTAATTACTTAGTGGACTGCAGTGGACTGTAGGAATGCGCACTCCCAATAACTCAAGGCCTCTCCTGACTGATTAGAAGTCCTGTGATATGCACAGAGAAATCATGGGTGGTGGGAAAGTACTGAAGTACATATTTGTGGAAAGGAGGGGGTGAGAGCTGAGGGTGTAAGTGGACACGGCACTGTATTGAATATATGTATTCAGCTGGACATCTTTGTTGAGTACACATTTGAAACGTCACTTTGAATTTGGGCTCTTATGATATATAAGCTTATGGTATATTGAGATATTGGCGTGTTTTAAGGCGTGTTATTCATGTCAAGCAAGAAAGAATCTCCATTGGAATGTGCATATCAGTTAACCATCCACTACATTCAAAATAGTCATATCTCTGAAAATTTGTCACAAGCCGCAGTCAAACCTCATTTAAGTTCAGGAATTTTGTGGCCAAGTTATGTTTTTGTGGGTGAACCACAGGGAATGCAAGTAAGGATATTTACAAAGGAAATAGGAAGGCTACCGTGAGACAATTAATTATTTCATTAAATGTATGATGTATCAACCAATTAAATGACTGGTCAGGGCAGGCAGAGGTCAGTAATCCAGAGTGGTGTGACAAGGTACAGAACAGCAAGCAGGGTCAGGGCAGGCACAATGGTCAAAAACCGGGAAAGCTAGAAACAGGAACTAGAGAACGACAGGCGCACAGGAAAACCGCTGGTAGGCTTGCCGAAAGAAAACAAACTGGCAACAGACAAACAGAGAACACAGGTATAAATACACTGGGGTTAATGGGGAAGATGGGTGACACCTGGTGGGGGGTGGAGACAAGCACAAAGACAGGTGAAACAGATCAGGGTGTGAAAAAAAAATGCTCATTCATGTTGGTTAATTTAGGATTCAAAGATAATCTTTGAAAATATATAGTTTAGCTTAGTCCACGCAAAACATAAATTACATGACAGAGTACAGAGCAGTTATAGACAAGAACAACACAAAACAATATTAGACTAAATTAAAAATAAGAGTCAGATTGTCAAGACAACAAAAATACTTCTTACACACTATTTATATATAGATATTCATGGTATTATACACAGTACAGTTCAATTCGATATTTTAAAAGAAAAGAGGCCCTGTGACACTGTTTCTGTTTGTTTCTGGGTTTTTTTTTCTGTTTGCCTGAGTAATCTCTGGTCCAAAATTAAATGGTTCTGTACATAACTAAGCGACAGATTAAATCCGTTTTTGGTTTGGGTACAGTAGGCCTAAACAAACCCACAGTGGTGTGTCTGGTGGGGTATATACAGTGCCATGCAACTTAACATGTGACTTGTTAAGCACATTTTTACACCTGAACTTAGGCTTGCCATAACAAAGGGGTATTGACATTTCAGCTTCTCATTTTTTATTCATTTGTCAACATGTTGAAAAATATAATTACACTTTGACATTATGGGTATTGTGTAGGCCATGGCAAAAAATCTCAAAATGGGAAAAAGGTTAAGGGGTATGAATACTTTCTGAATGCACTGTATGTCTGTTTGACTTTGTAGTATTACCCCACTAGAAGTGGGTGATTTCTATGGGTTTCTTCTCAGTAGCTGCTTCATAGTCTGGTCCCAGATCTGCCAACTCCATTGCTGTCTTTGTCAAGCCAAAAATCGTTGGCATGACAATGAGTGACAGAGTTGGCATAATAGCACAAACAGACTGTCACTCAGGCTAGAAATGATACCTGATGGTGTCTAACTCCTTCATTGTTAATAATACAAAACAGTAACCTTTATTTAACTAGGCAAGTCAGTTTAAGAAGAAATTCTTATTTACAATGACAGCCAACGCTGGGCCAACTGTGCACCGTCCTATGGGACTCCCAATCACAGCCAGATGTGATGCAGCCTGGATTCGAACCAGGGACTGCAGTGACACTGTGATGCAGTGCCTTACACTGCTGTGCCACTCTGGATCACTGGATCTAACTAAGAAATGCATTTTGAATGTAATACAGAATAGGCCTACAGTAGCCCATCACTGTCATAATAGGCACCAATTATCAAATAGACCACGTGAGTGAAAAGAGAAGTCTATCAAATTGGTTATAGATATCAGAGACATCCAATTTCCCATTGATTCTATGTATCAAATTAACCTCAGGAGAGTTGAATATTATGATCACAGGCTAGCAACGATTTTTGACAGTATAAATCACATGTCATCTCCCCATTTGCCCTTTTAAGAGATATAAAATATGATTGTTTTTATTTGAACCAATCCTTGCTTTACACATGTTTATAGTGCAGACAATATTATGCACACTTGCTGTAACCTGCATATAGCTTATATTCATGAAATTGCTCATATTCTAATGACTAATTCTTTGACACCCCTGAGATTCAAGATTGCCTCACCCAAGCCACGCTAGATCATGGGACCCTTACGTATCAGGTGCAATCAGATTCCTAGTGTGGTTGGTGCACAGCACAGTCAATCACAATTCCTCCTTTCTGACTGGCCCTGCCAGAGTATCCGCTTTTTCATTGCCTCCTCCCGTATCTCTCGAGTTGATCCACTGATCTACTCCCTCCCTCCCCCCGGGTTTGATACTGTAACCTTATCAATAACTAGCCACCACCATCAAATAGCTAGACATGGATGATTTTGACCTGCTCGGCGCACCGCAGGCTGCGGCCGGCAACGGGACGGACGAAGACCCCGCGGCAGCATTCTTGGCCCAGCAGGAAAGCGAGATCGCGGGGATAGAGAACGACGAAGGCTTCAGCATCCTGGACGGCGGAGAGGTTCCCACGTCGCTAGACGACAATCTGACCGGAGACGCGAACGGTAACCGTCTGGTCAAAACTCTTCCTTTTAACAAGTTGCGGTAGTTAGGCTCGGTCGTGTTATTTGGTGGAGTGAAAGCCCAGCGAATTGGCCAGAACTGCCGTGCTAACGCTAGGCCATCTCCATTAGCTAGCGAGCCAGCAAACGAGCTGCTTTCGGCTGTCTGCAGGAGACTTAAACGAAAGAGATCACGAGAAAAACAAGTAAGATAAATGTAGCTGTCTGGATCCGATATTTCAGACCATCTATTTTAAAATGTTCGGGAAACTGGCTCGTAATGCGCAAGGTGACGCCAGTTGCCCCGTTTTTTGTACGCTCCGCTAACTGCGCTAGCTAGTAGCTACATTGCATGTGTATATGCTAGCTAATAACGTTAACTTTACTTATTGATAGATATATCTTGATGTTTGTGAATAAACTAACAGAAAAGATCGTGTCTTTGAATGACAGGTTGCTGGTTATAGCGTCTGTTTCGTGGCTATCTGTCTTCCTTATTGATCCCACTGCACCAACAACGTTACTGGCCACTTCATTACTGCAATTTGATATGTGGCCCAGTGACCATTGGACTTTCATACAAAACCTGTCGCCTTCAGAAACATGTTCATGTTATGCAACTCTGTAGGGATGGGATGTACAGTTGGAAGTTTACATACACTTAGGTTGGAGTCATTAAAACTCGTTTTTTAACCACTCCACACATTTCTTGTTAACAAACTATAGTTTTGGCAAGTCGGTTAGGACATCTACTTTGTGCATGACACAAGTCATTTTTCCAACAATTGTTTACAGACAGATTATTTCACTTATAATTCACTGTATCACAATTCCATTTGAGTCAATTGGAAGTGTACCTGTGGATGTATTTCAAGGCTTACCTTCAAACTCCTTGTATCATTGCTTGACATAATGGGAAAATCAAGAGATCAGCCAAGACCTCAGAAAAATTGTAGACCTCCACAAGTCTGGTTCATCCTTGGGAGCAATTTCCAAACGCCTGAAGGTACCACTTTCATCTGTACAAACAATAGTAGGCAAGTATAAACACCATGGGACCACACAGCCGTCATACCCCTCAGGAAGGAGACGCGTTCGTTCTGTCTCATAGAGATGAACGTATTTTGGTGCGAAAAAGTGCAAATCAATCCCAAATCAATTGAGTGTATGTAAACTTCTGACCCACTGGGAATGTGATGAAAAAAATAAAAGCTGAAATAAATCATTCTCTCTACTATTATTCTGACATTTCACATTCTTAAAATAACGTGGTGATTCTAACTGACCTAAGACAGGGAATTTTTACTAGGATTAAATGTCAGGAATTGTGTGAAATGTGTTTGGCTAAGGTGTATGTAAACTTCCGACTTCAACTGTAGCTAGTTCCAAGGAATGAATCGTTCATTGTAAAGATATTGCCTAACCAAGCATTTATGTACCAGTGCACTAGACTAGAACGGGTGGGTATAATTTGTGGAATGTTTCAACAGGAATCTGTTCCAAAAACTTCATAAATAACAAGGTTGCAAACCTACGTGTAGTATTTTGCAAGCTTACAATGACAAATCCATAATCTGAATTTGATCATTGTGGAAGCTTGCTGATTTGTGATGGGCCTAGAGTCGTGGTGGTTTTGAAAGCAAATGCAACCATCCTATCCGTCTTATTCCGTAATGTAAGACGCATAGTGAAGTCTGATACACATCCACTCTGTTAATTGATGATGTGGGCCATTTCATTGTCTGATATTGCTTTGTTCATGATAAATGGTTAATTTATTTGCAGATGCAGTGGATGGTCCTGTCAATGGAGACATTCATCAGGTAATATCTTATGTTTTCCATTTGGTCTTACAG
The DNA here is from genome assembly GCA_030435695.1 of Brachymystax lenok tsinlingensis. Lineage (NCBI taxonomy): Eukaryota > Metazoa > Chordata > Actinopteri > Salmoniformes > Salmonidae > Brachymystax > Brachymystax lenok. The sequence goes on from CM059810.1 coordinate 47,853,151, forward strand.
CGGTGATTGTGATTTATATGGACTCAAGGAAAACATTAGAATACTTAACCATGCATGTTTGTTTTTTAACATGGCCTAATGAATACTAAATATCATGGTTGTATCGTATTATTGACCATGGTTGTGTTCAGGATGCCCAAAACGGAAGAAAATGCTCTGGAACAGAGTGGAAAAGGGGAAGTTGCTATCTACTTGTCCAATGAGACACGTTTTAATGTTGCTACAGTGTGCCCTGTTGAACACCACCCATGTGTTTTGTTAGGAGAGCAACGGCCCGTCTGATGCATACTCCGCCATCTCCAGTGCCGACCGGCTGCAGGCTGAGCCAGAGAGCCTGCGTAAGTGGAGGGAGGAGCAGAGCGAGAGGCTGGAGGTCCTAGGTAAGGAGAGGCCCCTGGTATAGCCTGGCTAGAGGGCCATAGCAGCATAACAATAGAAGAGAAGGAACCGATGTGACTATTTACAGTTGAATCCAAAGCGCCGAGCGCCCACTTCTAACACCACGATCTTTGGGAAATGTTTGGCCCTGACTTGCAAGGCAAGAAAAATACTATGTTGAAATCGCCCCTGGTTTTAGAAGGCTTCTTTTTGTGATTTTTTTTTTTCAAGAGAATTGCACGTACTGTGTGAATCATAAGACTTCTTCTTCTTCCTAATTTCCCCCTTCCCCAGACGCTAACTCTCGTAAGCAGGAGTCTGAGTGGAAGGACAAGGCCAAGGTAGAGCTGGAGGAGTGGCACACTAGACAGGATGAGCAGCTGGAGAAGACTAAAGTGAATAACAGGTAAAAATGCGTAGAAAGAGTCTAGTCATTCTATTTCTATGTAAAAATGGCCCAGGTTGAGCCAGGAGGGAACCTTTTGTCCACTGACTCACTTCTTCTCTACAGGAGCTGTGGAAAGGAAACCCTGTCCATTGAGTATAAATAGCATGCTCTCCTGTTGAAATCTCCTTGCAGAATAGTTAGTTATTGTGCAGCAATGGTTCCTATTGGTCCCTCTATGTTCTCTACTACCTCTGTGTTTTACGGTTTGGATAGGCCTACATTTAAAAGACGTAGGCTAGCTGTGTGCAGTCTATGGTAGAACAGTGAAAAAGATCAGTATAGTTCCGGAATGAAAAATTATCATGTATATTAATTCACAGGTTAATTTATTTCTGATAATGACCTAGAGCGGCAATCCAAGTTATGCATGGTGTTGCTTAAGAGGTGAAATGCTGTTGCTAAATGACGAGACCCCAGAATTGACCCTTGAACTACAAGACATTTGAGCACGGCATATTCCGAAATATCTAGTTGAGATCAGGAATTATAATATCAATTTGGTGTTAATATCTATCGAAAGCTCACAGGACAGCCACCTCAGCAAACAGAAATGTAGGATGTTTAAAAAATATATATATATTTAAGTTTGATAAGACTTAGGATAAAGGTTTTGGAACTCCTTGCCTCCAAGTGATCAGCAGTGCTCAGACAGTAAACTAGACTTTATACTAACTTGGGCGTCTGTAACCCAAGCCCTTCCTCTGCTCTGAATAATATATCAGCCAATGTTCCAGTCTCTGTCTAATGTCTAGCTACCTCTAACCTGCCTCTGTTATGTTGTTTGTAGTCTTTGTATATAGCTGCGTCCCAAATGGCACCCTATTCCCTATAGTCTCATATAGGGATCTGGTCAAAAGTAGTGCACTAGGTAGGGAATATGGTGCCATGTTGGATGCAGATTAACGTATGTGTGAGAGCTCTGGGCTGGGTTGGTTCTGTGGTTTTTGTTCTTCTCCTTTTTACCGCTCTCTCTCTTCTCTCCTGCTTGCTGCTTTCCTCGGGGACGTCCCCTGTGTCTCCAGGGTGTTGGATGAGGATTTCTACAAACAACCCTTCTCTGACCTGATTGGTTATGTGTATGTTGCTAAACTAACATTGTTTCTTTTTTTCACATGACGTCAATCGCCCGTCGCATCTTCCATTTTAACACAAATGTTTACGTTCGGCTTTTCCCCCTTCATTTCTTGTTGTTTTTGGTTTTACATAATTTTTCAAAGATGTCGACTTTTGTTTATCTTGAGCGTGCGTGACTGTTTTTGCATGTTTTTTGTGACCTATAAACCCACCAGGTGTCTTTATGCAGTGAATGTGTGTTGGCTGAATGTCATTGCGTCAGCCTTAATGCTCCGTTTCTGTAGGAATTCTGTTGCCATGACTGTAGTGTTGTAAATCCACTGGCCATTTATTTATTTATTTATTTTTGGTCTTGTTTCATTCCATCGTCCATGATCCATCTATATGTCCCTTCATTTTTATCATGCCATCTCATCACGCCATTTGCAAATGTTTTGTATTCTTAGATCCCTTTTTAAATCTACACTTGTATTATTCACATGTGCACATGGAAAACTAGTTATAGAATTTGACGCTATGTAGAAAACATTGGCTAGGTGTGTTACTTGGCGATGCACTACTTTAAATGTATTGACGAAACCGTATAGCTACAGCCTCAGCCACATGGTATCAACACACAGCGAAGGTCTCTAGTAGAGTTAAGCCTGTAGTTTTGTTTCAAGCAACTGTGTCTCCAACTCGTAACTGTCCTATCAATATAGTAGTACCTTCATATAATATGCAGGCATATTATCTGAAGGTTAACATGTAGTCTGTTAAAAATCCTATTTAAGAGATGTCATGCCATTAGAAAGGCTATTCATATCCGTCTCTAACTGCTTTCTACCTGGTAACCTGCAGCCTTTCGGGTTCAATACGGCTCCTGAAAAGCTGTACAAAGGCAACCATGTTGTTGGAGGGCCGTTTCCTTCCAACGTTATCTCTGCTGTTTCAGCGTCTTCTAGAATAACCACACACACACCCCCCTCACACGAAGAACTGCAGAGTTGGGTGTTTTTATAGGAGTGATTTATGCAATAGCTATTGTACTGTACTAGAATGTCTGTTGGTTGACATAATGTTGAATGGACACTCTGAATCCCTCATTTTGGAGAGCGTCATTACAATTTCAAGAATGACTACACCAACTTGGTGGCCGTGTGGTTGGAGTGTCCGCCCTGAGATTGGAAGGTTGGGAGTTCGATCCCTTGCCGAGTCATATCAGATACTGTCAAACTAAGACTCTGCATTAAAGATATATATTGGGGGGGTGTAATACCCTGCAATAGACTAGCGTCCTGTCCAGGGGGGTTCACCTGTACAGCTGCCTCACGCTACAGGAGATGGGCTCCTGCTCCTATGAGCTGTTCTGGCTAGCACAATCCAAGGCTCCAACAGTTGAAGTCTATTTTTCAGTAGCCAGGGCTCTACTGTCGCAGAGCCCTGGATGTAGACTGTCAACTGTTGTGTTGATGTTGCTTGTACATCTGCATTTCTAAACTGAAAGCCCATTGGATACACCGTTGCTTCAAACATGCGAATGTGATCTGCTTAGAATCTGTTAATAGCTACTAGCAAGCCATCGTCTACCGTAGAATGACATGCTACTGTTGTTGTCTAGCTTGCCCTCTTAGTATTGCAGCCCTTAAATCTATCTGCCATTGAATTCATTCGATCGCTAAAGAGCTAAGGTTCCCACATAACCAGCGTCCTTGTCTCCGCCAAAACAAAGACCCACAGCTACTGAGACCAAGGGGGCGTGTATTTTTGCCTGACCCAACCAACTCAATGGCACAGCAGATGAAGGCTGCAAGCTAAGCACACTTCTTAGTGCACAAAAAATAAATAATCTGCCCCCCATCTGGGAAAATGCATGCTGGCTTTTGTCATCTGCATAAAGCTCATTTACTTTTCATTTCTATATATCTGACTTGTGATCTGTTTCTCCTTGTTTCTTTTCCTATGCACCTTTAAGCACACACATTAACCATCCTTGCTACCGCCTAGACCAGTTAAGTAAAAAAAACAAAGACAATATCCTAGTAGGGAGAAGTATATTAGCCTAGAAAAATGGAAAAACAATATTCAATAGTAGTGCACAATTAGACTAGACTGTAGTCGGGGCTCTCCAACCCTGTTTCTGTAGGTTTTCACTCCAGCCCTAATCTAGCGCTACTGATTTTTAGAATGAGCTGGTTGATAAGCTGAATCAGGTTAGTTACAACTGGGGTTGGAGTGAACCTACAGGAGGGTAGCTCTCCAGGAACAGGATTGGAGAGCCCTGCTGTAGATGAATATAAATCCACTGCCAATTTAAATGATTTTAGAAGCTGGGTGTCCCTCCTCCTGTGATGCGTTGGTCCACTAGTCCTGTTCGTATCTGTAGTTTCGTTGTGACAGTGAATTTTCATTGGCTTCTCATCCCCATTTTGCTATGTGTATTGTGTTCTAGTTTATAGAGGGTCTTCATTTTAACTCTTTGGCAGTGGAAGTGTCCTATCTTGGGTGGGTGGGTTTGGGTTTTGCTATTCCCCCTGGCTTGCATTTCAAAATGTCTTATTGTGATTGTGGCACTGTACCATTTTAATTTATTTAATTTCAGTTATGTATGGTAAGCCTTCTAGTGGAATTAGATGCCCTTTTGGGTTTGGTATTGGTGTAAAGATTATCTATGTAAGTTATTAGTGAAGATTGTGACTCGTCAGTATGGTCAATCAAAAGACTCTTATGGATATTATATCAAGTATTTGCTGCATTTCAAATGGCCTGCTTTCCAACCGCAGCAAAATGCATGGCAAAGTCTCAGGTATCCCGGTTTTGGTTGTTCAAAAAAAAAAAGAAACTTGCCACTAAGTGCACTCATCAAGCACAAGTATAAAGGACATAAAACCAGACATATTCCTAATGCTATACTTGGATCTTGAGAGAATATTTGAACGTAACCAAAAAGCAAGTTACAGGCCCCCCCCCACAGTTCTGTGACGAACTGCATTTTTAACCAACCAAACCGCATTTTAACCGTTCCAAAAAACCTGCGCTTGTTTTTCCAAAGCCCCTTGGTTAGACTGACAGGGAAAAGCAGGTATCTAATTAGCTGTATGACTGGGGTTATAGGGGGCATGCTGTATGATCTTAGCCAGCCCTGTACTCTTCATCTGTTTTTGATGTGGCCACCAGGAGGATGTTTATTTTTTTTGGATGTACTGTAATGTAGTTGGGTCGACTGGAATGTTCTGAGTTGGGTCTCCGCTGCTGTCTACTCGACACTTCCTCCTCAAGTAAAGGTTTTGAGATTCGCAACCTCACTAAAACTGTAGGACTAAAACGTTGAAGAAGCCATGATAAAATGGCACCATTTTGATAATGAATCCTTTTTTTGTTGATTGTTATTGGCAACTCACAAAATGATTCATTCTGAATGGATCTAAACTACCTGCATGTATTTATATGGGGATTCCCCAGGTCTATCCCTGTAGTGTTGCAGAGGTGGTGGTGTGTTAGTGAGCAGCAGTAAGGGCCCTCTGTAAAACTCTGTTGATCTCTGGGGCCCAGGCCAGCTCCCTCCCTCTCTAAAGCGCTGTCCCCTCCTGTGTTGCCTTGCAGAGCGGCCGAGGAGGCCATGCTGTCGGACATGGACGAGAACAACCCGGGCACCGAGTGGGAGCGCGTTGCGCGCCTCTGCGACTTCAACCCCAAGTCCAGCAAGCAGGCCAAAGACGTGTCCCGCATGCGCTCTGTCCTCATCTCTCTCAAGCAGGCCCCTCTGGTCCGCTAACCCCCCTCCCCTCCCCTCCCCTTCCCCTTCTCTCTATTAGATGTCTCATTTCAGTCCCTACCCCTCCCTTTCGCACTAACCATTCAGTGTTTGCAGATCTGAAGGCTCTGGATACATAAAAGCAGTGTCGTGGTGGAGCTTCCACAATCCACCATATAGCTTTCACCTTACAGATCTGTTAACATTGAGGGGCCAAGGGGAAGGAGGGGGTGAATTGAGACGGCTGTATCTCTACCCTAACCCTCTCTGGACCCAGATTACAACCAATATCATTCCTCTCTTCCATCTCCCTTTCCATCATTCAAGAACAAAATAAGTGTACACACATCTTGTTTCTATTCTTTTAAGGACCCAACTCTGTTTATGAAGTGTGTTGGAAACCCATTTAGAGCCGGCTTGTGGCATTTGTGACTATTTCAAACTATGCATTTTTCCCATTTGAACCGCGAATCAAGTACGGTAAATATCTATTTGTGTGTGTGTGTGTGTGTGTGTGTGTGTGTGTGTAAACATCAAGGTTGGGGTCAATTCCATTTAAATTCCAGTCAATTCAGGAAGTACACAATTCCAAATTAAAGAGAATTAGAATTTCAGTGTACTTATTGAAATGGAATTACCCCCCAACCCTGGTAAACATCATGTGGTGTATCATGTACTCTATAAGCGTGTACCTATGTACATATACAGGCTATATATATATATACACAAAATGTTAATGTCATAAGCAGAGTACATTTGTGGTTTAAAGATTAACTGTAGCCCAAGTGTTTCTTAATGTGTTCATTGTCCATCGATTTCAATATCAATAAAACATGAAACTTTTGTCGTCAACGTTATTGAAGTGTTGTCCGTGACATCGAAATTATTGTTGCACCTAATTGGAAGTAAAATTTCAGGTGAGACAAGTAACATTTTATACAGCATTTTCAATTAAATTGTTTATTGTGCCCTTGATGGTGGAGAGGGCCTATTGCTGTTTGTATGGCCTTGGGTTCTCTGGGTTCAAATGAATCTCTGGTGAAAATGGCAGAGAGGAAGAGGTGAAGCGAGGGGATTTACTCCTGTTAAAATCTGTCCAGGGGAAGTAGACTGCCTGTCTTTTGGATGACTCCCATCAACATATGCAGTATCTCAAATGGTCAAACCGAAGTTGCCTACCTTTGATCAAAGCCACGCTGTTGGTTGGGAGGTGGCCAGTCAGAACGTGACATCTTGGAGCTTGAATCTGTTCATCCAATGAATGAATTTATTAGTTATGTTCATATTTTGTGTAGCAACGAGTTATTGTGGATTATAAATGCAACCTAATTTGGAATGTCTATTTCAGGAGTATTCAACTCTTAAAGACAATTTCTGTTTGATCTGAAAATGTGGTCGGAGGCTCCGTATGGAGGGTGTAACAATTGCAGAGGCCGAATTGAGTTCCGTACGCATTGCCGTGTGCCTCCCAAATTTTGTAACAGGATTGGTTGGCGGAAGGTCCTGTTTAATAAACACAAACTCACTTCCTTCACAACAGCTCTACTCAACTGCGCTCCTCAGCGAAGCACAAGAAGTATTAATGCCTTGACTTCTGCAGAGGCTGTATCAACGTAAATACTGTACGGCCAATGCAGACCACGGATTGACCATGCGGTGCCTTTAACACTATGAGGTCTGGAGCCTGCTGGTTTTCTGTTCTACCTGATAATGAATTGCACCCACCTGGTGTCCCAGGTCTAACTCAGTCCCTGACTAGAGGGGAGAAATGAGGGGGGGAAAGCAGTGGAACTGGCTTCAAGGTCCAAAGTTGAGTTTGAAGGGTGTATATGTTCATTCCATACAGGCTAGATATATAATAGCTAGGCTATGAAAACATTCCCAGAGGACTGAAAGACCTGCTGGTTTACGTTTTGTCATACCGACAGTTTTACTGTAACGAAAAGTACTAATTCATTGTTCAGGGAAGAGTATTTACCTAATTATGGACGCCAGGCCCTTTGCATCTCACTGTATTTGTACATGGAAAACAGTGTGATGACATACCGTAACCAAGTGATAAGCATAATATTTACTGATATAGACGTGACACGAGAGAGGCATTGTTGATGGCCATGTCCCACCCTTTATGGAAACAGAGGAGGCATTCCAGTCTAGTTATACAGCTCTACGTTTCCTTTAATCATTGATAGGTGAAGGTTTGACTGACTGCTGCTCAAGTGAATTGACTACCGCGAGACATGTCAACTACACTGAACACATAAAACGCAACATGCAACAATTTCAAAGATTTTACTGAGTTACAGTTCATATAAGGAAATCAGTCAAATTAAATAAATTCATTAGGCCCTAATCTATGGATTTCACATGACTGGGAATACAGATGCATATGTTGGTCACAGACACCTTAAAAAAAAGGAAGGGGCGTGGGTCAGAAAACCAGTCAGTATCCGGTGTGACCACTATTTGCCTCGTGCAGCGCGGCACATCTCCTTCGCATGAGAGTTGATCAGGCTGTTGATTGTGGCCTGTGGAATGTTGTCCCGCTCCTTTTCAATGGCTGTGTGAAGTTGCTTGATATTGACGGGAACTAGAGAACGCTGTCGTACACGTCGGTCCAGAGCATCCCAAACATGCTCAATGGGTGACATGTTTGTGTGAGAATAAAGGTCATGGAACAACTGGGACATTTTCAGCTTCCAGAAATAGTGTACAGAGGTAGGGTTGCAAACCGTCGGAAAGCCCGGGAATTTTGAGAATTTTGCTTAAATTCAACAAAAAAAAAAAGTTAGCTTATAACAGTGAACCTTTTCTGTGGGATACACATAAGGCAATTATAGGTCTTGTGGCATATTTTGGTTACAACTATCCCCAGTTCAATATAATTGCAACCCTCTGCATGCACAGTGCATTCTTCCATCACATGTACAGCTGATTCTCAAGATCTTGCACACTAACGAGATGCTATTGAGCCCACACTACTACACTGTCTGAGCCAAGGACTACATGCTTTCCGGTAAGTTTTGATTACAATACTGGGTGGGGTGAATATATTTTATATGACATGATTTTTTGTTAACTAGTAAATAGTAGCTTACAGCAAAGTGTGTTTAAATCATTTCTAACTTGTTAATTTCTGCTAGTTAGTTTTTTTTCTACCATGTGGGTTTTAGCTTACTTGAGCCTGCTAACAGTGTTAATTCACCTGTTTCCATACATGTTTCATTTTAAAACATTTTGAATACAAAGGGTTGTTTAATCTAACTGTTCAACAATTTCTGTACTGAATTGTGTTTTTTTTTACTCATTTCTTTCAAATCTTTACAGGAAAATGTAGAAGGAAAAGCTATGTGAATTTGCAAATACTGTGCCAAATCATATGCGAAGAATGCAACAAAGATGCAGAATCATCTGGCCAAGTGCATAAAGTTCACATAGCGCTCACAACAAGCAACCTTTGGACAGAAGTCCCTGTACTTCTATTTGAGGTGAAAATGAGGAATCAGCCACCTTATCGATAGCAACAGCTCATGGTCCTACTGGAATCAGACGTTTTTTTGACTATGGAGGAACGTAGTCAGAGAAATGCTGATGAATGTTTTGCTCGAGCTGTGTATGCAACTGGTTCACCTCTGATGTTCACAGGCAATGTGTATTGGAAGAGATTTCTGAATGTTCTTTGCCCAGCATACACCCCTCCAACCAGACATGCTTTATCTATTTGCTGGATGCAGAGTTCAACAGAGTTCAAGTGAAGGTCAAGCAAATCATAGAGAAAGCAGACTGTATTGCAATCATCTCTGATGGGTGGAATAATTGCAACCCTCAATTAACTACATCATCTCCACCCCTCAACCAGTATTCTACAAGAGCAGACACAAGGGACAACATACACACCAGTCTCTAGCTTGCAGATGAGCTGAAAGCAGTCATCAATGACCTTGGACCACAGAAGGTATTTGCACTGGTGACAGACAATGCTGCGAACATGAAGGCTGCTTGGTCTAAAGTGGAGGAGTCCTACCCTCACATCACATTGGCTGTGCTGCTCATGCATTGAATCTGCTCCTCAAGGACATCATGGCACTGAAAACAATGGAAGGGTCATCAAGTTATAGCAGCAATCTACCTCACCAAGCAAAGTGAGAAGAATAAGAGCACCACGATAAAGCTGCTCAGCAACACCCGTTGGGGTGATGTTGTCATCATGTTTCACAGTCTCTTGGAGGGGAAGGAGTCTCTCCAAGAAATGGCCATATCACAGTCTGCCGATATGGACAGCCCCATCAAGAGGATCCTCCTGGATTATGTATTTTGGGAGAGAGTGGTAAGCAGCCTGAAACTCCTGAAACCTATAGCAGTAGCCATTGCACGGATTGAGGGAGACAATGCCATCCTGTCTGATGTTCAGACTCTGCTTGCAGATGTAAGATAAGAAATCCACACTGCCTTGCCCACTTCACTGTTGCTCCAAGCAGAGGAAACTGCAGTCAATTTATATCCCCATATAAATACATGCAGTTCAGTTCAAAAGGCGTGAAGACTTCTGCCTGAAGCAAATACACGTCGCAGCGTACATGTTGGACCCCAAGTAAGCTGGCAAGAGCATCCTGTCTGGTGCAGAGATCAACAAGGCCTATGGTGTCATCACTCCCGTGTCTCGCCACCTTGGCCTGGATGAGGGCAAGGTTCTTGGCAGTCTGGCAAAGTACACTTCCAAGCAAGGGCTTCGGGATGGAGATGCAATATGGCAGTCATGCCAAAATATCTCATCAGCCACCTGGTGGAAGGGACTTTGTGGATCTGAGGCTCTTTCCCCTATCGCCTCCATCATCCTCCAAATCCCACCAACATCAGCCGCCTTAGAGCGCAACCGGTCCTTGTTTGGGAACACTCACCAAAGCACGCAACAGGCTGACCAATACAAGGGTTGAAAAATTGTTGGCCATCCGGGCACATTTTAGGCTTTTTGTGCCTGACAACGAGTCATCCTCAACAAGGTTGGAAAGTGACAGTGAAGATGAGGCCTCAGAATCTGATGTTCAAGAGGTGGACATTGAGGAGGTCCAGGGAGAAGACATGGAAGCCTGAGAGGAAGACAACCAAAGCTTTAGTTTCTAGACTATCATTTTACAGATGTATGTTGAAAACGTTTTTGGGAGATGCGATGGATCATTCAATATTCCTTTTGCTGTTCAGTGAAATCATCCCATGTGAAGAGTCAACTCATTTAATTAAAGTAAAGTTCAATTCCTATGTTTTTTTTTGTTTTCCTATTGTAAAGATTTAATCATTTGCAATTGTCTACTTATAAGGTAAAAGGTTTATGTTTGTCTCCATATGATATAAATATATCCAATGCAAAAACCATCTACATTTAAATGGTATTAATACCCATATATTCCTGTTAATTCCCATGGAAAGTTTCCACCTCTGAATATTCCCCAAAGTGCTCAACCTTATACAGAGGCCATGCAACATCATGCTGAAACATGAGGTGATGGCACGATAATGGGACTCAGAATCTCATCATGGTATCTCTGTGCATTTAAATTGCCATCAATAAAATGCATTTTGTGTTGGTTGTCCATAGCTTATGCCTGCCCCATACCATAACCCCACCATGGGGCACCCACACGACGCCTGCCATCTGCCCATTGAAGTTGGTTGCGATGCCCAACTGCAGCCAGACCCTGGTGATGACGATGAGCTTCCCTGAAACGTTTTCTGACAGTTTGTGCAGAAATTTTCAGATGGCAAAACTGGGTTTGCACAATCTGTCCAGGTGGCTGGTCTCAGACGATCCCGCAGGTGGAGGTGTGGAGGTCCTGGGCTGACGTGGTTACACGTGGTCTGCGGTTGTGAGGCCGGATGGACGTACTGACAAATTATCTCTAAACACGACGTTGACATTCAATTCTCAAGCAAAAGCTTTGGTGGACAATCCTGCAGTCAGCATGCCAATTGCACACTCCTGAGACATCTGTGGCATTGTGTCCACAGCACAAGGTGCACCTGTGTAATGATCATGCTGTTTAATCAGGTTCTTGATATGCCACACCTGTCAGGTTGATGGATTATCTTCCCAAAGGAGAAATGCTCACTAACAAGGATGTAAACAAATGTGTGCACAAAACTTGAGAGAAATAAGCTTTTTGTGCATATGGAAAATATCTGGGCTCTTTTATTTCAGCTCATGAAACATGGGACCAACACTTTACATGTTGCGTTCACATTTTTGTACAGTATAGATTCTAGTGTCCGTCTATGACATGGTCAAAACAGACAACAGAACAGGGGTATTGCCACAGGACTACTTTGTATTGTCACATTTGAAACCTTACTTATAACAAAAGGCATAGATATTGCAAATCAGGTGTTTTTCCTTTACCAAGTAGATACCTGGTCATTTCTGTACAGTAAAAGAGTGCAACTGTTTAGTGAACTGGATGTGATTCTATAAAATCACGCTACTACTGTGACCAAACAACAACTGGAGGCGGATCATGTTCGCCAACGGGAGGCGGATCATGTTCGCCAACTGGAGGCGGATCATGTTCGCCAACTGGAGGCGGATCATGTTCGCCAACTGGAGGCGGATCATGTTCGCCAACTGGAGGCGGATCATGTTCGCCAACTGGAGGCGGGTCATGTTCGCCAACTGGAGGCGGATCATGTTCGCCAACGGGAGGCGGATCATGTTCTCCAACGGGAGGCGGATCATGTTCGCCAACTGGACATGAAGGGCACGGGAAGAAATCCGCCATTCTGGTTTGTGGGGTCTCAATCACACCACCACCACCTGATTGTAGTCACTATGTACCGAGGTTCTCTGCAGCGCAGTTGGTTGGTAGAACATGGAGCTTGCAACACCGGGATAGTGGATTCCCATACGTAATACTGGCAGATATTATACAAGATGTACCATTATGTCAATGTCACTGATTGTGATGACAATGAGTGACAAGGTGGGTATGACATAGGAAAGTGTATTGTATTATGTTTAAATATTTAATATACAGTGTTTACTTTGTATACAGCAGTACTGGGTTTAAGCCAATTTTCCCTCAGGGACATTAAAGTTAAATTCCTACCATAGCACAAACAGACTGGCACTCCACCAAGCCCTGTGGTGTGTTTAAAATGTAGCCTTGTTCAGCCACACCTAAAACCATGAATAGCACCTAATGAATCATATATCAATCCATCCACCCGACCCAAACGGATATTTTCGAGCGCGTTTTTAATGTGTAAGGAAGGAATCAGGAATCAGAATACATGACATGATCAAAAACAGAAAAACACAAACGGGATAATCACATGACTGATTTGTACACAGTAATCTCTTCAAATATGACAATCGAGGCAAAAAAAATTAAAATAAATAAAAAGTGTGCATAAAACAAAAAATAATGATAATGAATACAAGTGATTTGGCAGCACACCTTCAATTGAAGCACACAGTCAAGACAACTATGACATACGTAGCATAGGCATTACATTTGAGGGTAGGTCGTAACGGTGGTCCTAGAGAGAGAGTGGTCCATGGGTAAGTCACCTGGTTGCAGAACTGGTTCCAGTTCCATATGCTCAACTTAAATGATTGAATGGGGAAACATGTAACAAGGCGGAACATGAAACATCTCCTGGGGGCATTTTGTTTTCCAAACCAGCTGTAACATTTGCTGATTCCAAAATGGAGACAAAATAAGATCGTGGCACAAAGCGCTTCCAGCTCGGCAAGACAAATACATATAGTTAACATGTCATAGGAATATGCTGCTTTCATAGCGTGGCTTCAACAATAACATATTGTACGTATGGAATTACGAGGGTCAAAATATGGCCATGTAGTACAAGCATAAATTAATGCAGAATTTGGTCACATCTATTGAAATCAACCATTTGCTCATACTGTGGCTGTACTCAATGACTGTATAGGCTGTTATACATGTATCCAGACACACACACACACTACTATTTCAGTACCATAGTTAATAGTACTACTATTTCAGCACTGTTGTTTATAGTACTACCATTTAAGTACTGTATTAGGCATTTCATCCCCTGTAGAAATTATATTATGTTGACATTGAAAATTAGTTAAAGTCTATCACTGAAGACACCTTTGGAAAATACACATAACTTGTCATCGTCTAACTGAAATAAATGATCGCAAACAGTTCGTCCAATAGAAGGAGTCGATAGCTAGATGAGCATGTCAGATTGTCCCATCTGGGACAGTAGCATAGATGTAGGTCCTATTGAGCAGATCGATCTGTAGATCCTACCTTCTATCTTAGCCATTTCTATTTGCTAATAGCAAATCTTTCTACACCAGGGAATTGCAAGATATGGCCCTCCTCCTTTGGGACCATTTAAATGAAAACTAGAACTTGACAACTGACCAATGTTCTTAATAGATGCGCCTGGTTGGGTAGTCCATTACCGTAATGTTCTTAATAGATGCGCCTGGTTGGGTAGTCCATTACCGTAATGTTCTTAATAGATGCGCCTGTTTGGGTAGTCCATTACCGTAATGTTCTTAATAGATGCGCCTGTTTGGGTAGTCCATTACCGTAATGTTCTTAATAGATGCGCCTGGTTGTGTAGTCCAGCACCATGCTAGCGGCCCCCAGTAGGGCGGGCTCTTCGAGGTCGGATGTCAGGACCTGGATGCTCTGGGCGGAGGTGAGGGCTCTCTGAACTATGACCTGCTGGACAGGTGCCTGGTAGTGGGCGGCCAGCACTCCCGACAGGATGACCAGAGAGGGGTTGACCATGTGGAGGATGTTGACGATGCCCACTCCGAGGGCCATGCCGGCTGAATGAGGAGGAAACGGGGGAGAGGAGAGGGGTTCGCTATAGAATACAGGGTGGGTTTTATACAGATACACCATGACTCGAACTGGGTCTGGACTACGATGTCAATGTCACATTTGATATCTTGTCGTCATGCATCATCGTTCAGCTAGTAAATGAAAATAGTTTATCAAACGTATTTAAGCAGGTCAGTCATTGAGGGAAAATAAATGTACAGCGCCTTGAACTTTCACATTTTGTTGCGTTACAATTAAATCTATTTAAATCCCACTTTGTATTTTTTGGTCATTGATCTACACAAAATACTCCATAAGGTCAAAGTGAATAAGAAAATTCTACATATTTTTACAAATTAATAATTCAATAACTAAAATAGTCATTGCATAAGTATTCAGCCCCTTTGTTCAGGCAAGCCTAAATTATTTCACAAGAAAAATGTGTTATATGGACTCAGTGTGAAGTGTGACTACCCCCTTCCTCTGTCCCCCATTAAATACAACATCTAAGGTCCCTCAGTCAAGTATTGAATTTCAAGCACAGATTAAACTACAGAGACCATTTAAGTACTGTACTAGGCATTTCATCCCCTGTAGAAATTATATTATGTTGACATTGAAAATTAGACTTTAACTATCACTGAAGACACCTTTGGAAAATACACATAACTTGTCATCGTCTAACATCTAAGGTCCCTCGGTCAAGTATTGAATTTCAAGCGCAGATTAAACTACAGAGACCAGGGAGCTTTTCAAAAGCCTCATAAAGAAGGGCAGTGATTGGTAATGGGTAACTAACAAATCAAACATTGCAAATGTTTTTTGCCTAAATGCAAAGCCTTTTGTTTGGGGCAAATCCAACAACACGTCACTAAGTAACTGCCTCCTCATTGTCAAGCATGGTGGTGGCTGCAGCATGGTGTGGGTATTGCTTGTCATCGGCAAAGGATGAAAAGAAACAGGACGGAGCTAAGCACAGTCAAAATTCTAGAGGAAAACCTGCTTCAGTCTGCTTTACACCAGACACTGGGAGAGGATTTCACCTTTTAGCAGGACAATAACCTACACTGGAGTTGCTAACAAAGAATACAGTGAATGCTCCTGAGTGGCAAAGTTACAATTGAGTTAAATCTGTTTAAAAATCTATAGCAATACTTGAAAATGGCTGTCTAGCAATGATCCCCAAAACCTTGGCCGAGCTTGAAGAATTTAGAAAAATATAAAATGGCCAAATATTGCACAATCCAGGTGTGCAAATCTCTTATGGGACTTACCCAAGAAGACTCCCAGCTGTAATCCCTGCCAAAAGTGTTTCTAACATGTATTGACTCAGGGGGGGGGTGAGTGTTTATCTAATCAAGGTATATTAGTATTAATGTTTCATTCATCTTTTTTTAATGTTAGAATTTTTCTTCCACTTTAAGAGTATTCTGTGTAGATCATTGACAACGTAAAATGTAATACCACTTTTTAACAATCAAATATGAAGAAATCCAAAAGGAGGTGTGGACTTTCTACAGGCACTGTATAATTTCACTTATGAAGGAGTAGGTCTGATTTAAGGTGATGTTCAACCGACATAAGGAGTGTGGACCCACCTGTTCTGAGGACGGCTTCAGCCTTGCGGTTGCCCAGGCGGGCTGCGTTGATGAGGTGGATGGCGCTGACGAACTCGGCCTTCTTCAGATCCACCATCCCCTCCACCTCCAGCAGTTCCTCTGGAGAACCAAACAGACACAGGCCAGGGGACAAATCAACATTTCTTTTTCAGAAGACATTGTTTTAAGCTTTGCATCCCTCCCTGTTGAAGACTGACACCCAAGGGCGCCTTGTTCAATGCATTATAACCACAATGCATTATGCCTTTTGGTTTTAAGTAAAAGATTACAAAAAATCTAATTAAGAAGTGTTCTAACTAACCGTCATGGAGCCTCTTGGCTTCTTTCTGCAGGGCCATGCCTGATGCGTAGGCCTCGATGCAGCCACGGCTGCCACACATACACTCCGGCCCGTCCAGAGACACCATGATGTGGCCCAGCTCGGCCGCGCAGAACGTACTGCCGTGGATCAGCTCATTGTGCTGGATGATGCCTCCGCCGATGCCTGTTCACAAATCAAACAGAATGGTTAGTGGTGCTCCCGATCGGCACGACTACCTTATTCGTTAGGGGTCCTTTGTTAGCAAGGTTCGGTCACCCCTATAGTGACAAATGTTTTTGATAGCTACGCATGACTTCAGTTTGATGCGTAGCTACGCTGGCATGAAGGAGCTCGCTAACGTGTGGTGTACCTTGTCCACCAGCTTGATGATAGCTAACATTAGCTAGCTGACTGATTAGCTAGCTAATTGTCATGTTTGTTCCTTGATCAAGGAGAAAGTGGCGCTCTCGGAACGTTCAGACAGAAACCACATTGGCACAAATCTAGATATGACTGGTTAAGTGTATGTAATTAAAACAGACCAATATTTTTTATTTATTTTGTATGCATTAGATAAAAATGTCAGCTTTTGTTCTCTATTGCTCCTTATTTGGAATGTTGAACTTGACTATAGAAAATCATACTATTGTTATGTCTGATATAAAAGAACAGAGACATGGAAAGAATGTCACCATGCCAGTGACAGAAACGTTTCAAACCTCTAACAATTATGCGCAGGTTTGTCTGTAAACTGTACTTGCAAAACACGTTTGACATGGGCCAATTATTTTGTCGGCAGTGAAATAAATTAAATCAGACAAAATGGCTATTCATGTTTTTTGGCGTGTATAGCCTATTGATAGAATAACCAGGTGTCGCAACTTTAAGCTTTAATTAAGCTGTCATTAACCTATGATTTACACATAAGCACTGCGTTACGAGATTACATACAAACATGGGCTTTCATCGTTGCGATCGTTTCCAATGCCTCATGCCGTGTAGATTAAAATGTCATTGTCCTCAGGAAAAGTTCTCAACTGAACTAAATATTGATCTTAATAGTATCAGTAGTATTGTCAAAACATGGTTACTGTGAGTTAAAAAAAAAATCCAACGGGGGTAGCCGTGGAGGACTGTGTTCCAGGACACAAATCCAGTTTTTCAATACCTTTTCAATCCAATGAAAAAGATACTGACTGACATCTGATTGCCTAGTTTCGATTGGTCTGTTATGCACGCGATCCACCCACACTGTCATTGTTTACTATCTATCTCATCTGGGTGTGGAATGAATTCTCATCCTTTGCAAATAAGGTTAGATTAAGTTAAAAGGTCATAATGACAGTCATGCATATTTCATAGAAACACAATGAATCAACAGAACGAATGGTAATAGTACCTGTTCCAGTGATGATGGTGACAAAGTTCTCCACTCCTTTGCCGTGGCCAAACTTCTTCTCTGCCAGGGCGGCACAGTTGCCGTCGTTGTCGACCCAGACGGGCAGGTGGAGGGCGTCAGAGATGGGGGTGCGGATGTCGATGGAGCTCCACTCCTGGATCAGCTTGGTGGAGTGGAGGATCACACCCTCCTGGGGGTTCACCCTGCCCCCAGTCGACACACCTGAGGGGGGGTGGAGGAGAGCGAATCAGATCCTGCCAAACTAGGGGTCTTTTCCTACTTGCTACAAACAAGTTCTTTATTGAGGAAAAATGTACTTACTACAACTGTGATATGTGGTTGTCTCACCTAGCTACTTTAAGATGAATGCACTAACTAAGTTGCTCTGGATAAGATCGTCTGCGAAATTACTAAAATGTAAAAATGATTATATAGTGAGAAAACTAGGGGTCAATGCAGACTTTGAAGCGTATTTATTGTCGCTGAGCACAACAAATTGGGGCAAGAGATTGTGAAGTTTACGCATTTAAAACATTGAATAAAGTGAAGTTATTTGACACAAGTACAGTGAAATGGTTAAATTGCAAGCCCCACCCAACATTTGGTATAGTCAATGTGCTTCGCATAAGAAAATGTTGCCATATTCAAGTGCAAACCAAAACATATAGGGACAGTTCACAAAGGAGAGAAAGCCACATACCCACTCCCAGAATCCTGCAGTTCAGATGAACAGCATCAATGACTGCTTCTGTACACATCTTCAGTATCAGCTCGATCCTCGCCTCGTAGGTTTTGGGGTTCGCCTGGGTGTACTTTTTAACTATCTTACCCTACAATTAAAAATACGTATAAAATCAGACCAATACACTAATATTTAAAATAAAATGTTCTTTAAAAAAATGACATTTTATTGCTGCCTATATATTAAAGTATATGCCATTTAGGAGACGATTTTATCTGAAGCGAGTTTGTCATCCTTGTACGTGTCACTATTGGTGGCCCCAGCAGAGCACTAACCCACAACGATACAAGTGCCTTGCTCTAACAACTTATTCAGAGAACCAACAAGTTTTAAATTGTTGCCCACAAAGATATTTCATGCAGATCAATCCACTTGTTCCAACACAATCAACCCATAAGTACAGTTGGTACATTACTGGATAAGGAAGGCCACACAAGGAAAGGAAAACACAATGTGTTGGTTGACAAGTCAGTGCTAGTCTGACGTCAGCAATTTCATTAAATATATCAGCGTCTCAGAAGAATGTTATACCTGACAGCCACTTTCATCGGAGCGGCAGATACTCACAGTGTTACACACGTAAAAATCACACATCTTAAATCGAATGGCCTAATCAAGATAAACATGTGTTAAAGACGACAGACGACTTCCGTTAGGCTAAAGAATGATCGGTTGACTGTTGACATTCTAATCTAACCATTAGTCACGGAGTTGGAGATTAGAGGATAGGACTTCTCACTGTTGACATGCGTGTCCAACTCCAACTTGCTCGCAGACGAAAAGCAGTTTTAGACAATACACATGCCCAGGACAAATAATAAATTACATTTCTATAGCGCCTTACACAATCCAAAAGCAAAAAAATAAACAAGCAATACATCACGAGTAGCCTGGCTATAGTTAGGTCAACCAACAGAGGCCAAGTCTTCAAGCGCATGAATCCTCCAAAGATGGAGAGGGACAGTTCATGGCTTGATCAGGCTAGAAGTGATACAGGCCTGGGGCTTATTCCATGACAAGTGCAACGTTATAAAATATGCGTAGGTCTAGAACAGAATTTACTTAATTTTTCCTTTCAACACAACAGAGAATTATCTCAGCTCTGTACAATGTCATCTTTCATCTGCAACTTTTCCAGTTCCATCGGTCATTTCTTTAGTACACCCCCCCCTCACCACTACCACCGTACCCTCATGCTGACGATGGCCACGCGGAGGTTGGTCCCCCCCAGGTCGACGGCCAGGGCGCTCTGGGTCTCCAGGATGTGGTCGATGTCCTGGGAGATGTCCCACTCCTTGACGGGGGGGAAACAGAAGGTCTTCTGCAGCGGCTCGTCAAGGTCAATGGTCTGCAGGAACTTCAGGATGCGAGGCACCGCGTTCCCGTCGCCGTAGATCTTCGAGCTGGGGGGGGGGAGAGGAATCACAGGATGAAGAAGAGGGGAATTTTAGTGAGATGTCAGTTCTATATGTAAAGTGGAAATTGTGAGGGTTACTATAAAAAAAATACACACACTACCGTTCAAAAGTTTGGGGTCACTAGAAAGAGGATACTGAATGTTATGGATTATTCTCCTATCTGTTGATATTGGTTGACGCCAGACTGGATGTACAAGGACCGAGGACACACTTATTATTCACTGTTGTATTGTACTGATGACATCCTGTGAACACTGTGATTCTGTAGCAGCTGACAGTCATTGCCTTTTTGTTTTGTCTTCCTACAAGCCTATCGGGCTGGTGTATACAGAACATTTAGTGCTGTCTGATTAGGATAGAAAGGCCCCGTCTCCAAGAGGCCAGTCAGACAATATCTCTGCTTCTGGGCTGGATGGTGTCTCCCTGTTGCAACTTGTAATAACCCTGTAAGAAGCCCTTTTTCTAGAGGTTACGCGATGATGCTTACCAGGGGTATCTCTTCCCAAACTGCAGGTCCAGGGCATGGTAGATCTTATTCTGAGTGTCTGCGTCTCGGACATGGAGGACGTTCTCACCTGGGAATAGAAAATACAGCTCAACATCCTAAAAGCATTCGTAATGGGACGACTGGAAGAATGGCAACAAAAGCAAAAATCGGCAAAACACATACTGTACTGGCACAAGGTACAATGAAGAACTATACCGGGAAATACACAATGAAAAGTAACACTGGCCACCACAAGTAGGCCCCCTAGCCTGCTCCAAACTAGACACTAATGTACGCCTGCTTCCAAAATGGCACATCATTTCTCCATTTAGTGCACTACTTTTGACCAGGGCCCATATTCAAACACTATATAGGGAATAGGGTGCCATTTTGGACTAAATGGTAATTGACTTCAGTAGACCCACTTACCAGTCTCTCTCCCAGTCTGCCTGGACCCCAGGTTGATGACGGGGGTCCCGAAGGCCCCGGCCTCTCTGACGCCACAGCTGCTGTTGCCGATCATGGCCCCAGCGTGACACACCAGCTGGATAAACTGCTCGAAGGGCACGTGCTTCACCGCCCGGAAGTTAGGGTGCTGCTCCACGCCCTTCTTCCTCATCACGCGCACCATCTCCTTACTTCCTGTTGGGGTCGTCACGGAGACGGGACAAGGGTTGTCAGGGGTTCCAAGACGGAACGGAGAAGACTGTGGGATGTCTAATTTAACCGACTCCTACACAGTCTTCACCTGGACATTCAACTGAATCAACCGCAGCCATTTCTTGTTTTGCAGTAGTGTTTCGTTGGATTTTAGGTACTGTACACTTGGTTTCTAATCCTTTCTAGGAACGTTCTACGCCCTTCAAACCAGTCCTATCCCTAAACATGAAACAGACTGAAGGATTCAGCCCTAGACACTAAATTGCCTTAGGCATTTACTGTACATTCTGTTGGCATTAGATGAGACACTTGCTGTAGCGTGTAGGATGAAACCCAAAACATGTCATGCTTGTTCCTTCCGAGGCAATTACAGAGGTGGGAACATGTGTTAGATCTAAGAAGGAGAAAAAAAAAGGCATGCAGCTGAACGAGATCCCTTCAACAGAGCAGCCTTCTCACACTATTGACCAAGGGAGGGCTGACACTGTAGCTCCAGCTCCACGATGTGTGTGTGTGTGTGTGGTTGCGCAATATGACAGCGCAAAGAGGAGCGAAATGAGGAAAGGGCGACGAAAAATAGAGAATCCCTTACTGACCCGCATCTATGTTGGGGAAGAGGACGAGCGTTTTCTTGTTGAAGGAGATGAGGGCGTCCAACATCAGCTCGTAGATCTTGACGGAGTTCTTGATGTCGGTGGTGACCGGATGCTGCAGGGCCACGATGTAGTCGTGCTCCTTCACGTTGTCTCCTGTGGATGACATTTAGAACATTCTCAGTATTCTAGTACTTTCTGAACAGGGGGGGGAAGTCAACAGTCTACAGCTACCACTGTTCTTTCTGACCTGAAGGGACTAGCTAAAAGCCTCAAATCTATGAACGGATTTAACAACATTTTTATGACAACACATTTTTCACACCGAAGGTACTAGCTACTGTACCATATCACTATACTATATAGTGGTATATGTACTATACCACTGTCCTAAAGTTAGCAATAAAAAGGCTGGCCCTTTCAACATGATTGGCCTGCAGCCCTGTCAATCACCCGTTACTGAAGCCTCCAGTCATTCCAACCAATCAGGTCGCTTGGACCGCACTCCAGGGGCACCGCCTACTCACACGCCACGTTAGGGTGCGTTACCTGTATCTCGAGAAGACAAGTTGTTGGGACGCTGACAGACTTTTCACATGCGGATTCTGAAGGGTTGTGCGTTCATTGACAAGTGCGTGTTGGAAATGAATAGTGGGTTCATGTCGGGTGTAATACCAGCCAGTGTTAGTTATAACTATATGACAAAGACACAGCGACTTTGTCACCTTGGTGATGTGAAGGCAGGCCATGAAACCTAAAACAAAAACGCCATCACTGTCCTCAGTCCAGGTAACTGTAGCTGACTAGGCCATCGAGGTCAGTACTATATCCGACCAAGAGATCTGCTGCATATTCAAATAGGAGTTCAAAGCTGGTGCTGTGCAGAAACTGTAGCCGTCTTAGTTTAGTTGCAGGACACTGACAGCAGAGGTTCCCTGCCTGACCAGGAAAAACTCTGGCCCCTGGAACCTGGCCATTAGTCTGGTATACTGCATTGAACTGCGTTCCCCCGCTGAAAATTTAGGGGTTAACGATAGGTACTACTGTACGTACCGAGCCAGTTCCTGATGATGTCCATGTAGTCGTCACGGTGATGGGCGGCCAGCAGCTTGTCGTAGGAGGGGCAGCCGGCCAACAGGATGCGAGTGTGGTCCTCACACATGGCGATGAGGTGCTGTTCGTCGGTGCGGGTGCAGCAGGCGTGGTAGTGGGCCAGCTTGGAGATGGCGTGACGGATCGAGTCGTCGATGGTGCCGCTCACCTGGGATGGGAAAGGAGGAAGGATCAGGCATCAGGGTAAAAGTGGGTGTATTGTCTCTGTGGCGGTTCGCTGAGTGTCTGAACCACTGCCGTTGCCCTTAGGGAACAAATAGTCCTTCTTACTGAACCAAGACCATCATTATTTCTGTTATGTTGCCTTCTTTAGTTTCCAGTACTTCTGTGTATTTTGGGTAACCTCCTAATTTTTTTATGGTAATAACCAGGTATTAACTCAGTAATTACATAGTTAAATGGCAATTACACAGTAAATAGTAACTGAAATACACAAAACGACAGCTAAAAAAACATCCTATATCAAATACCAGGTAACTACAAGTGGAGGGAGCAACCAACATTTTAACTTCTTAGGGAGCGGCTCCCGAGGTGACGGTTTTGGAGAGTCTGGCGTGCCCAAAGTAAAATGCCTGCCACTCAGGCCCAGAAAATATGATATGCACATAATTAGTACTATTAGTACTATAGCTCCGAGGTTGCAGTACCTATGACTTCCACTAGATGTCAACAGTCTTTATACAGTGTTTGGAGGCTTTAGCACTGAGCAAAACTGATAGGAAGAGGAAATAGTCAAGGGACCTCAGATGTCAACAACGTTTCCCGGGCGCGAGATTGTGAGTGCGCCCCACTTTATTTATCTTTTATATCGTTTATGATCTCAATTGAGTGCATTATTATCGCTAATATTCATAAAAGGATAGCTAAGGATGCATTATAAATGATGTTTGATTTGTTTGTGCAAAGTTGATGGGTATATTTGAACGCTTTCTCTTCACTGTACAACGGGTGAGTCGACGGTGGATTTTCTGAATATAACGTGCCAACCAAACTGAGATTTATAGATATAATAAATGACTTTTTCTAACAAAAGAACCATTGGATTTCTTCGTTGGACACTTGGGAAGCACTCAGCAGAAGTTCTTGGAAAGGTAAGTGATTTATTTTAGCTCTTATATGGGTTTTGTGTGACCAGCGCTGGATATGAATTTATGCTAATGCATAAATATTGGAGGTGCTATCCTCAAACAATCAAATGTTGTGCTTTCGCCGTAAAGCCTTTTTGAAATCTGACAACGCTGTGATATTGCCAAGAATCAGAATCTTTTGATGACTATGCAACACTTGTATATTGATGAATGTTTAATAATTCAACTTTTGGATTTTGAATTTGGCGCCTTACATTTCACCGGGTAGTGTCGGGAACGGCTCGCTAGCGCCCCGTTTCTCCTTAAGTAGTTTTACTCTAGTTATTCTAGATAACTAGTTCTAGTTAACTAGAATCTAGTTATAGTCTAGTTAAAACCTTCAGATATATGACATCACTTCCTCCATCCCCTCACCTCTCCTCCCTCCAGGTGCAGGATGCGAATGTTCATCAGAGCGGCAGCCGTTGCCAGGGCGAGGGCGTCAAAGCGGTCGCCGTGGACGACCAGAACGTCGGGACGGAGACGGTGGAGAACATCTGGCAGCTTGACCAGCGCCAGACCCACTGACTCGACCATGGCTGCCTCGTCCTCCCCACGCACGATGGTGTGCAGCTTGGAGCCGATGTCAAAGTCATCCTGCTCGATCATCCGGAACGTGTTGCTATAGGAGGTCAGGTGGTCAAACCAATTATTTAATTAATGAATGAATACATTCTATTAGACAAATTAAAAATACATAAAGTGGCTTCAAGTAAGTGAAATTAACAATAAACAAAATATCGTCACGGATAAAAACACAAATTCAGACTTATTTCCATTGTGGTCCTCATTAAGGACAGAAGTTTTTCCTGGTCAGGTCAAGCAAATCAGAAAAAAAACTTGACATGATTACTCAATTAACACGTTTTCCTCAGAGTGCAAATAAACAATGACTGTCATTGTAAAAACATTGACAAATAGTCGTAATTTCAATGGATCAGGAAAAACTAGTTCCAGCACAATGAGATGGGATCCCAGCACACCCACCTCCAGCTCAAACTCACCCATAATCATCAATGAGATGGGATCCCAGCACCACCACCTCCAGCTCAAACTCATCCGGGTTGGCCTTGATGCCAAACATGATGGGTGCCAGCTTGGAGTAGTCCGCCCGGTTACACGTCGCCACGCACACCCGCAGCTTCCTCGTGGTTTTGTTCTCCTCCATCTTGTCAGTCTTCTCTCTCGTCTTCTGCATTCTCAGATAGTACAGTTCCTGGTGAGCAGAGAGGGAGAGAGAGAGATGACAGTGTTCAGAGTTGAGACGCTGGAATGTCAGTCAAAAGAAGCTGTGATGAAAACAGTGAGGTTTATAGGAGTGGCCTGTGGCCCGATGCTCCTCATCCTGTTGTGGCATGGTGAATCGATTTTAAAGCTATAATCTGCAGTTGCATACATCAGTTTTTGGACTTAATTAATTATATATACCCATTGATTCTTGAAGAACATAACTTATAAAATACCGCATGAGCTAATACCGCATGATACTTCGTTTTGGAAGTGTCAATGGGGTAATGATAGTGTTTTCATTTAGTACCAGTCGGTCAGCAGGTGTCTCTATTTTAAAAGACAACTTTAATGATCATACACTGAGTTGAAGCAGATAATGCAGGGACATGCATGTGTTATGAATACTTTTGGAAGTTACTGGGAACTGATGAAAATAGATAAGGCTTTTGGCCATTTCAAATGGGGAAAGAAACTGCTCATGCCAAAAGAGAGAAAGAAAATATCAAAGGGAATAATTGATTATACAAAAAAACTGATCTAACTAAATCAGGAATTACTGGAGCTATCACTGCAAATGCATTTAGACTGTGTCTACGAGGAAAAGGCCCGGGGAGCGACTAAGTTCAAGACAAAAATGGATGGAAGAGGGAAAGAAAAATACAATATATTTCTTCAATTTAAAAAAAATGCCAGGCGAAATGACTTAATGATCAATAATACTTCCAATGAAAATCCCAAAGAAATCTCTTGGCATGTTGCCCAGTTTCATCAGAATACGTATACATCATCCCAGTCAACTTCCAATATGGATTCTTTCTTAGACAATGTAGAGAACACTGCTAAGATGGATAATGATTTCTGTGATGAGTAATCTGAAATTGAGATAAAAGATTGTATTACGCATTAAGAAGAAAATAAATTCCACAAATTAACTTAAGGCACACCTGTTAATTGAAATGCATTCCAGGTTACTACCTCATAAAGCTGGTTGAGAGAACGCAAAGAGTGTGCAAAGCTGTCATCAAGGCAAAGGGTGGCTACTTTAAAGAATCTCAAATATAAAATATATTTTGATATGTTTAACACTTCTTTGGTTACTACATGATTACATGTGTTATTTCATAGTTTTGATATCTTCACTGTGATTCTACAATAAATCTTGAGGGAGGCCCCGGTGCACAACTGAGCAAGAGGACAAGTACATTAGTGTGTCTAGTTTGAGAAACAGACGTCCTCAACTGGCAGCTTCAATAAATAGTACCCGCAAAACACCAGTCTCAACGTCAACAGTGAAGAGGCGACTCCGGGATGCTGGCCTTCTAGGCAGAGGTCCTCTGTCCAGTGTCTGTTCTTTTGCCCATCTTAATCTTTTATTTTTATTGGCCAGTATGAGATATGGCTTTTTCTTTGCAACTCTGCCTAGAATGCCAGCATCCCGGAGTCGCTTCGTCAACAGTGAAGTTGAAACTGGTGTTTTGTGGGTTCTATTTAATGAAGCTGCCAGTTGAGGACTTGTGAGGTGTCTGTTTCTCAAACTAGACACTAATGTACTTGTCCTCTTGCTCAGTTGTGCAACGGAGCCTCCCACTCCTCTTTCTATTCTGGTTAGAACCGGTTTGCGCTGTTCTGTGACGGGAGTATTACACAGCATTGTACGAGATCTTCAGTTTCTTGGTAATTTCTAGCATGGAATAGCCTTCATTTCTCAGAACAAGAATAGACTGACGAGTTTCAGAAGAAAGTTCTTTGTTTCTGGCCATTTTGAGCCTGTAATTGAACCCACAAATTCTGATGCTCCAGATACTCAACTAGTCTAAAGGCTGACAGTTTTATTGGTTCTTTAATCAGAACAACCGTTTTCAGCTGTGCTAACATAATTGCGGGGTTTCTAATGATTAATTAGTCTTAAAATGATAAACGTGGATTAGCAAACAACATGCCATTGGAACACAGGAGTGATGGTTGCTGATAAATGTAGATATTCCATAAATCTGCCATTTCCAGCTACAATAGTAATTTACAACATGAACAATGTCTACACTATTTTTTATCAATTTGATGTTATTTTAACGGACCAAGGAAATTTCTAAGTGACCCCAAACTTTTGAACGGTAGTGTATGTATGTATGTATGTATATATATATATATTTTTTAAATAACCAAATAGCTTTCCCACCTCGCACAGCAACACTGCCTGCTGGGGGGCTGTGAGCACTGAAATATTTGTTTTTAGAAGCAATGGGCACAGGCATAAAATGTGGTCTAATTTACTCGAAAGTCTAAAGTGAGACTTTCCTGGCTATTTACACACGTGATACTCCAGCGGCCCTGTTACTAAAGTAACCTGAAAGGGGCAGCTAGACATTGTCTGATATTTTTGTTAAACTACTCAGGTCACAGAATATTAAATAGGTTATCCCGAGTTGACCAAAGCTTCCTCGCTAACTCCTCAAACCAGATTCATAGTACAGGGCTATGGTCTGCTGTGTCAACTAACTATGCCTGGTGATCTGTTGTTGTTCAACCTACAAGGCTACTTCTATCAACAACTCTGATCGGGACTACTACAATCTAGAGGGGAATGTCACAAAGCAGGATCAATAAGTTAGCCAGCTAACTTACTTAAATGTTCAGAAATAACTTCACATTATTTTGGAATATATGCTTGAAATTGGTATGGACTGATTCGATGGTGATCCTGCTAACTTGGATAACAAAGTTAGCCAGCTTTGTAGTATGCCCCTCTGATCCGACTACAACAACTCTGATCTGGGGCTATTTTCACAAAGAGTCTAGGAGTAGGAGTCCTGATCTCGGATCAGAAGCCCCCCTGTACATTCGTTATATTCTAAAAAGGCAAAACTGATCCTAGATCAGCATTCCTACTAACTGTGACACTTTATGAATATAGGCCCTGGGCTATGCTCATCTAATATACAGTATAGCAGTAACACCTCATATTGTGTCCCATGCAGAACAATACTCACATGGGTTCTCCTATTATGCAGGCACTGTTGCATTAAAACAGACCAAAAAAAAAAAATAGAACAAATACAACTAAACCACAAAACGAATTAATAAACAAATACTCGCCTTATATAGTCCTGTCCTCATGGACAGACACCTGTTCTGATATGGAAGGGCACAGTCTCCACAATCATTGGATGCTACCTACAACGACCAATCACAGCTATGATGTTAAGGGCGCACGGTGAAGGGACCGGGAAAGTAATAGGCCAGAGTTTAGTGCACCCAATGCCATTGAATGTAATAAAGGCTTAGAGAGAGGTGGGGTCATAGTGATTTTCAATAGCAATACACATATAGCAAATCAACCACAAGGATTTGTCATTATCAACCTGTGGTGGAAAGAAACTACCCAATTGTCATGCTTGAGTAAAAGTAAAAGATAACTTCATAGAAAATGACTCAAGTAAAAGTCACCCAGTAAAATCTAAAAGTACTTAGTTAAAAAAATATACTTCAGTATCAAAAGCAAAAGTATAAATCATTTCAAATTCCTTATACTAAATGCGTGTTTTGGACCATTTTCCTGTCCTGCTAAGCATTCAAAATGTCTGATGGTCTGATGAAACCAGGATTTAAATCTTTGGTCTGAATGCCAAGCGTCACGTCTGGAGGAAACCTGGCACCATCCCTACGGTGAAGCATGGTGGTGGCAGCATCATGCTGTGGGGATACTTTTCAGAGGCAGGGACTGAGAGACTAGTCAGGATCGAGAGAAAGGGGTATTGTGTGTAGATTGATGAGGAAAATAAACAATATAATCAATTTTAGAATAAGGCTGTAACGTAACAAAATGTGGAAAAAGTCAAGGGGTCTGAATACTTTCCGAAGGCACTGTATATAAATATGCTTCTGTGTGTTTTGTTCGTAAGCTCAAATGGACAGTGGTGTCCAACGGGCCTTTGAAAAACAAAACACTTCATCATCATAGAATATGGGGTCGTCATCCTGCAGGTGGTTTCTGAAACTAATTAAATATTTGTGTGAATCCATTAAGTCTAAGTTAGGGTGAGTTTCCTCCCGAGGTCGAGAGAGAAGGCCCTGCTGTACAATCCAGCCGCTAAAAAACGACTTGTATCTGTGGTCTCATATCAACACTGATGTAATTGGTTAAGTCGGTTACCTGGAAGCTTAGTCAGATATGGTCTACTGGTTTATTGAAACTCTAAACTCAAACTGTTGTGATATGTTTAATTTGATTACTGTAACCAATTATTGTAAGGCACATGACACAAAACCAGGTATAAAGAGAGAATAACAAAGTAGTAAAGATTTGAGAACATGTACTTGAGATGTCTAGTACTTTTCTCCCGGGTGCCCTGTTATGGCTGCCTGCTTCGACGCCTGTCATGTCTCTGCTCGTCTTTGTCAATAAAACATCTCATACTCTGTAAACCATCCCGATCTCTCTTCAATCTACTATTACAGAATGTTTCTGCAGTGAACATACTATGAATATACTTCAGTGGTATAAATATCAATGAAGAAAAATATTGATATAGCCTACTCTAGGCTACGCTGTGTATTCAAGATCGGTCAAAGTCTAAAATCAAATTCAACAGACCCCAAAAAACTGATACCACGTCGAGATATATCATAGGTGAATATTTCCACAGTATAGGCTAACCCCTGATAAGATCAACAAAACATAACTATTGTGGACTTCAGGAGAACAGCAGAGGGAGCACCCCACTAGCCACATCCACGGGACAGCAGTGGAGAAGGTGGAAAGTTTTAAGTTCCTCGGCGTACACATCACGGACAAACTGAAATGGTACACCCACACAGACATTGTGGTGAAGGCGCAACAGTGCCTCTTCAACCTCAGGAAGCGGAAGAAATGTGGCTTGTCACCTAAAACCCTCAA
Organism: Brachymystax lenok tsinlingensis; assembly: GCA_030435695.1. NCBI lineage: Eukaryota > Metazoa > Chordata > Actinopteri > Salmoniformes > Salmonidae > Brachymystax > Brachymystax lenok. Next base: position 47,883,186 of record CM059810.1, read on the forward strand.
ACTTTTACAGATGCACAATTGAGAGCATCCTGTCGGGCTGCACCACCGCCTGGTACGGCGGCTGCACCGCCCATAACCGCTGGGTTCACCAGAGGGTGGTGCGGTCTGCACAACGCATCACCGGGGTCAACCTACCTGCTCTCCAGGACACCTACAGCACCCGATGCCAGAGGAAGGCCAAAAAGATCAAGGACAACAACCACCCGAGCCACTGCCTGTTCACCCCGCTACCATCCAGGAGACGAGGTCAGTACAGGTGCATCAAAGCTGGGACCGAGAGACTGAAACATAACTTCTATCTCAAGCCCACCAGACTGTTAAACAGCCATCACTAACACAGTGAGGCTGCTGCCTACATAGACTTGAAATCATTGGCCACTTTAATAAATGGATCACTAGTCACTTTAATAAATGTTTACATATCTTACATTACTCATCTCATATGTATATACTGTATTTTATACCATCTATTTATATGTACATTTTCTTATTCCATCCCTTCACCCCTTCAGTGAGAGGTCTTCCACTAGCTGTGAAGTAATAATTGCCTAGCAGCAGAGCGGCAGTGTACAAATGCAGCTGTACCAACGCCCAGGCAAACAGACTCCTAAAACAACTGCTGCCAAAAGAATACAACTGTAAAAGTTAGGGTGTACTACTGACTACAGGCTAATACTGACAGAAGCGTCAACAACTAGCCCAGCCTGGACGTTCCTGGAGGTGATTTTAAAATGAGACTGTACAAGACTTTGTCCTTAAAGTAATCCCCTTTTGAGGTTTCCACTTCGGAGCAGATGATCAACGGTGATAATAAGTCATTCAATGTAAACTGAGATTTTTACGTGTGGTTTCCCAGACCCAGATTAAGCCTTCTCCACTGAAAATGATTTTTAAATCTAGGACAGGCTAAATCAAGGCTGCTCACCACAGTATCGTTTGACACCCAGTTAAAAAAAAATAACTAAATGTAGTACAGAGCAAGACAGTGGACCTGCATTCAGGCACCATCACAGCATCCAAACGACGCAAATACTGACGACGCCTAGCTGACCTTTTCCCAATAAACCTGGGATATCAAGGTATAGCCTGTGAACCCCTCTGACTATCATTACAAGATATAGCTAGTGACCCAAATGTTGTGACATTCTTAACGTAAGGAGTCAAAGCTCTGATCACCACCAGTTGGCCTCATCAATGGATTAGCCTACAACCGAACATTGTAGTATGTAATCTTGGAAACAAACACATTTTATTCAATGACATGTGGCGTGATGAGACACGGTGCCTCAATTGAACATGTGACATATTCTCAAAGTCATAAGTAATATTAAAAATGATTAGGCTACACTAAACGACCAGAAGAGAAACCTTCGCATTTTTCAATGAACTGGCCAACTACCCCCCACACAGTAGTTTGAGCACAGCCATACAAGAGGCACAAAATTCCCATTCAACTGCAACATGAAATTAAATCTTTATCCTTTGGATTGTTGAACAACAAGAGAAACATTGGGCAAGCCATGCATTGACAGACAGCCAATGCATTCATCACAACAATCCAACCAGTCCCTCCCTTCTCTGCATCTCTCTCCCTGACACACACACACACACACACACACACACACACACACACCTGAAGATGTCTCACTGAAAAGCTAACATACTAGCCAGGCATTTTCCTCCCCGCACTGGGTTGGTTCTTAGGGTGCGTTTACATAGGCAGCCCAATTCTGATCTTCTTTTCACTAATTGGTCTTTGGACCAAAAAGATCAGCTCTGTAAAAGATCTGATGTGGAAAAAAAGCTGATGTGATTGGTCAAAAGAAGAAAAAAAAAAACTGAATTTGTCTGCCTGTCTAAAAGCAGCCTTCGAAACCAGAATCCACCCTCCCTCTGCCACACATTGGCCTTGTTTCCAATGAAGTGTCACAAGACCGGGGCTGCTTCCTAGTGATAAGGGAAGCAGCAGCATGCGAGGAGGAAAAAAGGAGGATAAAAGCCACCTTGACTCACATGAGGGTTTCTGCCTATAGGCCCTGGACGCATGGTCAGTCCACTCCGCGATCCACTCCTCTCCCTCTCTCTTTCAGAGCTCCCCCTCTCTCTAGCCTTCTCTCCTCCTTTCTTTGGTCTCTTCCCTTCCCTCCGGATCATTTGAAAGGCTCACTGCAAAAAGGCTAGCTGGTCTTCCTCCTAGCCGACAAAGCAGCAGCAGCCTGTCGAGAGAGAGAGAGAGAGAGAGTAAAGAGGGGAGGAGGGGGAGGGGCCTTCCCTCATCTGACTCAAGAGAGCCCTGATTGGCTGCTGGGCAAGAGGAAATGGTTTTAGCTTCCTCCGTCGAAGCCTCTTACAGCCAGGGCCCAATATATTACAGACGGACTATAATCTCAACAACCCAGAAAAATCTAATGTTCAATAAGAAATGTGAGGCCAATAACCATATATTGATAATGAAGCAAAGTATTTTCTTTCCCCTAATGTTGCAAACCCAGCTTTCTGTTGTCCCCCAGAGTCACACCCTGTTGTCACCACCAAGCTAAAGGCTCGTCACACAATATTTTAAACAGCAGGTTTTTAAAAGGACAAGAGAGTTCGGTCATGTTCTTTGTTGTCGTGGAAAATCAAGTATCATGATTTGTGGTATTGCGATACTGGTACCATGACAACCATAGGTCTGGGAATCAATGACCATCATTTCCCCGTTCCTAATCAATAAGTATGTTAGTACCAACACATCAGCAGTGAATTATAGACCAATCCAAGAGCCCCTCTCTTTAACCTTAGGTGCACTCTCAAACCAAATTAAAAAAATTATTCAGAATAAAACATTTCTAGAACATTTCTTCCTACTTTAAGCTTTTCATTGTGACAGAGTCAAACCTGTTTTTCTTTTGTTTGGCATCATGTTGTCTGACTTCCAAGTTCATTGGAGTGGCAGTCACAATAGATGTCTTAGATATCACTTGATAAGCCATCCTTGGAAAATGGTAGACCGAGTTTAGCGCTGGTCAATATGGACAAATCTATGGGCGATTAACAATAGGCGTTGTTGTACAATTACAAAGGTCAAATACACTGCATTTCATTTAGTCAGCAATAATCTAATGGATTCGGGGTTATACCTAGGCTAAATATAAGCCTCCCACGACCATAAGAACCACTCATAATTATTTGATCAATATAGTTTAACTGTTTTTTTGTTGTTGCAATAATCACTGATCTGCCTTTCAAGTGTGTAAATGAAAATGTCCTTTTCGTCACAAATTTAACCAGAACACTACATAACGCGCATTCACTAATAATGACTAACTTCTTGTAGCAGGCATTACAGAAAATTAACACAGGTCTCACAAACACTCTCAAGCACAAGCCCACGCTCTAGTGAGTAGCCAGCTAATCTTTATATTTACAGTCTAGCCAACTTGGATCTATTTGCTAGCGAACAACAAGGTTGGAATGTTAAGAACACACCCTTCTGTCCAACTGTGAACAGCATGCTAGCCTGCCCACTTTGTTCAGATGTTGAAGTCAAGTGGCCTACCTTGAGAGAACAAGTTGCCAATTCCTTATATAAATTGTGTGTTATGCTTCTTGCACATTTATAAAAACTGATTAGACAGCTAGTATAACAGTATTTGGCTAAAATGCTTCAAGCAAAACAGCAATGCCCGCGTGCAACAAACTGAGTATTCATTTTCCAGAATGCATGTTCATTAATACCTCCGTTTTAGTAGTGTCTGCGGAGTTAAGGCATAAAAATGGTATCGTTAGAAAGGCTAACTTCGGTATAACAGTAAAATAATGTTTCGATGTATTTCGGTGTCCATATGACAGCTTGCGTTGGACAGCTACAGTCATTGCACACAGCGCAGAAAGAGCGAAGGAACCCAAAACAACACGAGAACAGGCGGACATAACGCCCATAAAACAACTTGATTCTTGCGATACAAGCATTTGGAATATTGCGCAAAAACAAATTAATTTTCCATATCGCCAGCCCTAGCCTAGTTACACCAAAATGAATAATTAGGTCTTGTTGTAGATATTCTTGCCCTGTCTACAGACCACCTAGATGAGATGAATGCGAGACGGGTGGAGGACTGAACATATTATATGCTAGATAATAGGGCACGGAATTCACAGGGACCTCACAATACGATATTATCATGATACGTAGGTGACGATACCATATGCATTGCTATTCTCAGGATTTCATATGCGCATTTCATGTTCCAAACCCAGATAACGCGCGTACCTTTGGCCGAGGTGTCTATCTATGTAGTTTGGAGAAGATGTAGGATAAACACTGGCACAGGTACAGCCGACTAGCGCTAGCTAATGCTACCTAGCAACAAGAAAATATTAGTACAATTCGATACTTTTGAGTCAAATAATATTACGATATGTAGCTATGAATCCCCTACCCCGCCCCATTACTACAACTGTCGATACGACTAAGTCCTAAACACTTATTGGGTGTGAACTGACAAAGCCAGGAATGTTCCCCATCATGAAGTTGGAAAGTAGCCTGCGCCTCTGCACACGCACGTACACACACGCCTAATTCACCCATGCAAAAAAGCGTCCTCTGTGCTGAATAAAGTTTCCACTGTTGTTCTTAACCGAAGGCTGACGCACAGGCCAATTTAGTAACACAAAAATGGGTCCGGCCTAGTAATGAAGAATTGACAAGAACTTGATGATGACATATTCTCCATCCCAGACACCCTCCCCTCCCTTCCCCTTCCCCAATAAAGCAGTAGGCCAAATAGAATGACACAAGTATCACCTCACTGTGCAGGCTTCCCTTCTAAAAAAACAGAGCAGTTGAAAGAGAGCAAACAAAACTAAAAAGGTACCATCAACCTAGCCTGGACCACTCTTAAGCCATAGTCCACTTCTAGCGAGATAGCTGGTTATTGTACCATGTGGTTTGTCGCCCCAGGCTAGTAGTACTAACACATATTTTCAGCCTTGTTCCAACAGCATAGGACTAATTAAAGTCAGTCACAGATACTTAGGCTAATAATTATAATAATGTAAACACAATAGACATAGTTATTACTAGGTGTAAGGTGAGATACTAAACTATATACAGTTGAAATCAGATGTTTACATACACCTTAGCCAAATACATTTAAACTCAGTTTTTCACAACTCCTGACATTTAACCCTAGTAAAATGACCCTGTCTTTTAGGATCACCACTTTATTTTAAGAATGTGAAATGTCAGAATAATAGTAGAGAATTATGTATTTTTTATACTTTAACTATTGTTTGTACAGATGAACTTGTGGAGGTCTACAATTTTTTTTTTCCTGAAGTCTTTGCTGATTTCTTTTGATTTTACCGTGATGTAAAGCAGAGGCACTGAGTTTGAAGGTAGGCCTTGAAATACATCCACAGGTCCAATTGACTCAAATAATGTCAATTAGCCTATCAGAAGCTTCTAAAGCCATGACATCATTTTCTGGAATTTTCAAAGCTGTTTAAAGACACAGTCAACTTAGTGTATGTAAACTTTTGACCCACTGGAATTGTGATACAGTGAATTATAAGTGAAATAATCTGTAAACAATTGTTGGAAAAATGTGTCATGCACAAAGTAGATGTCCTAACCGACTTGCCAAAACTATAGTTTGTTAACAAGAAATTTGTGGAATGGTTGAAAAACACGTTTTAATGACTCCAACCTTAGTGTATGTAAACTTCCGACTTCAACTAACACAGAAACAGAGACCGAGAGGAGAGAGAGAGAGACTGGCCCAACGCTCTAACCACTAGGCTAAATGCCGTCCCTGGACAGCAGGTAGCCTAGTAGACATACTTAGTAATAACAATTGGGTTCCAGGCATGACATAGAACTTAGTTCAGCATGGGCTATTGACACACTGGGTGTGGATTGATACAACCAAATGGATCCAGCCAACAGGAAACATGTCAGCTCTGAGCAGTGTGAAATGTGGTCCAGAATGAAACATCTAGGCCTATCCTGTGTCATAAACAATTCACCAAATAGGCTACACTCGCAAAGGAAAATGACTAGGTTAGTTGTAGCTAGCACCAGAATGATTATGGATACTTTTCTTACGCAACGTCATGATACTTGAGAAATAGGCTAGATTCACCTCATGTTGCAAAATAACCTGTTAGTTTTAACTCTACTACTCCCATCCATTGTTCCTTTCATGCCCAATATCTGGTTTGAAATAACTACTCCCTGCACTGGCACTTCCAAACGGTCACTTGACAAATAGGTGTAGCTCAGTGCTAGATCAGGTTCCACAACTGGGGTTGGAGTAAAAATGATACCAGGAACAGGGTTGGCATCAGTGCTTCATTTGAGCCAGATCCTGCCGGAACCTGTTTTGGACTGCCGCTTTCCGGGAACCTATTTGCCAGAAACAGTTACTTCTCACGGCATGAATAATCATTTTTACTTTGCAGTTAACTTCTTAGGGAGTAGCGCACGAGATGACCGTTTTGGAGACCCTGGCATGCCCAAAGTAAAATGCCTCCCATTCAGGCCCAGAAATTAGGATATGCACATATTTAGTACCATTGGATAGGAAACACTCTGAATTTTCTAAAACTGTTAACCATTTGTCTGTGAGTAAAACAGAACGGATATGGCAGGCAAAACCCCAAGAAATTTCTGTCCTGGAAAAAGTGGTTTTGACAGAGTGCCTCATTGGGAACCCCTCCCTTATGAAAATGCCCATATAAGGGCATATGAATGCAGTAGCTATCGCTTCCTCTGGAAGTCAACAGTCTCGAGACAGTGTGCAGAATTTGTTTGGATGCAAGAAGACTCGAGTCTGTAATTGCTGCCAAAGGTGCTTCAACAAAGTACTGCAAGCTAAAGCATAATGGCTCGACACATCGGATTGTTGATCTATTTGTTTTGGTACGATTACATATATTTTCTTACAATTCATATACAGCGCCCGCATCACGATTCAATGTGTCAAATGTTTTATTGTATCGGTCCCTAACATTATTACTAAGGTTATAATGAATCTTACTCATACAAGAACAATGTCAAAACATCAGTTCTTCCCCAACTCCTCCAAGATGTACTTGTGGCTTTTCGCAATCTATGCCAACTGCAGGGTGTCTTTCTATTGGTCCTTGTTTGCTTAGGCTTTAAGCCAGAGTCCTTGGCCTTCCTTTGTGCAAATGTCATAGTCAAGTGAGGAAGCTGCCATGTCTGACAGATCTTTTCTCCCCTCAGGTGTTTGAAATTATTATTATTTTTAACCCTTATTTTACCAGGTTTGAGGGACGGGTTGGAATGGTACAATGATATAACCTGAGTATACTACAAAGCCGGATCAATGTTTTTTTATTTGTATTTTATTTAACTAGGCAAGTCAGTAAGAACAATAACGGCCTACCAAAAGGCCTCCTGTGGGGATGGGGGCTGGGATAAAAAAAAAAAAAAAAAAAAAAAAAAATATATATAAATATATATATAGGACAACACACACATCATGACGAGACAACACTACATAAAGAGAGACCTAAGACAACATAGCAAGGCAGCACCATATGACAACACAGCATGGTAGCAGCACAAAACATGGTACAAATATTATTGGGGAAAAGACATCAGCACAAAGGGCAAGAAGGTAGAGACAACAATACATCACACAAAGCAGCCACAACTGTCAGAAAGAGTGTCCATGATTGAGTCTTTGAATGAAGAGATACAACTGTCCAGTTTGAGTGTTTGTTGCAGCTCGTTCCAGTCGCTAGCTGCAGTGAACTGATAAGACGAGCGACCCAGGGATGTGTGTGCTTTGGGGACTGTTAACAGAATGTGACTGGCAGAACGGGTGTTGTATGTGGAGGATGAGGGCTGCAGTAGATATCTCAGATAGGGGGGAGTGAGGCCTAAGAGGGCTTTATAAATAAGCATCAACCAGTGGGTCTTGTGACGGGTATACAGAGATGACCAGTTTACAGAGTATAGAGTGCAGTGATGTGTCCTATAAGGAGCATTGGTGGCAAATCTGATGGCAGAATGGTGAAAGAACATCTAGCCGCTTGAGAGCACCCTTACCTGCCGATCTATAAATTATGTCTCCGTAATCTAGCATGGATAGGATGGTCATCTGAATCAGGGTTAGTTTGGTAGCTGGTGTTAGGGTTAGTGGGGACACTAAGAAAGCTTTGTTGTAGAGCATTTAACACAACATCTGGGGAGGGGCCAGCTGAGTAGAAGACTATCATCTGCATATACAGTTGAAATCAGAAGTTTACATACACCTTAGCCAAATACATTTAAAAACTCAGTTTTTCACAATTCCTGACATTTAATCCTAGTCAAGACTCCCTGTCTTAGATCAGTTAGGATCACCACTTTATTTTAAGAATGTGAAATGTCAGAATAAGAGTAGAGAGAATTATTTATTTCAGCTTTAATTTCTTTCATCACATTCCCAGTGGGTCAGAAGTTTACATACACTCAATTAGTATTTGGTAGCATTGCCATTAAATTGTTTAACTTGGGTCAAACGTTTTGGGTAGCCTTCCACAAGCTTCCCACAATAAGTTGGGTGAATTTTGGCCCATTCCTCCTGACAGAGCTGGTGTAACTGAGTCAGGTTTGTAGGCCTCCTGGCTCGAACACGCTTTTTCAGTTCTGCCGACAAATGTTCTATAGAATTGAGGTCGGGTCTTTGTGATGGCCACTCCAATACCTTGACTTTGTTGTCTTTAAGCCATTTTCCACAACTTTGGAAGTATGCTTGGGGTCATTGTCCATTTGGAAGACCCATTTGCGACCAAGCTTTAACTTCCTGACTGATGTCTTGAGATGATGCTTCAATATATCCACATAATTTTCCTTCCTCATGATGCCATCTATTTTGTGAAGTCCCTCCTGCAGCAAATCACCCCCACAACATGATGCTGCCACCCCAGTGCTTCAGGGTTGGTATGGTGTTCTTCGGCTTGCAAGCCTCCCCCTTTTTCCTCCCAACATAACAATGGTCATAATGGCCAAACAGTTATATTTTTGTTTAATCAGACCAGAGGACATTTCTCCAAAAAGTACGAACTTTGTCCCTATGTGCAGTTGCAAACCGTAGTCTGGTTTTTTTATGGCAGTTTTGGAGCAGTGGCTTCTTCCTTACTGAGCGGTCTTTCAGGTTATGTCGATATAGGACTTGTTTTACTGTGGATATAGATACTTTTGTACCAGTTTCCTCCAGCATCTTCACAAGGTCCTTTGCTGGTGTTCTGGAATTGATTTTCACTTTTCGCACCAATGTACGTTAATCTCTAGGAGACAGAACGTGTCTCCTTCCTGAGCGGTATGATGGCTGCGTGGTCCCATGGTGTTTATACTTGCGTACTATTGTTTGTACAGATGAACGTGGTACCTTCAGGCATTTGGAAATTGCTCCCAAGGATGAACCAGACTTGTGGAGGTCTACCATTTCTTTAGATTTTCGCATGATGTCAAGCAAAGAGGCACTGAGTTTGAAGGTAGGCCTTGAAATACATCCACAGGTACACCTCCAATTGACTAAAATTATGTACATTTGCCTATCAGAAGCTTCTAAAGCCATGACATTTTCTGGAATTTTCCAAGCTGTTTAAAGGCACAGTCAACTTAGTGTATGTAAACTTCTGACCCACTAGAATTGTGATACAGTGAATTAGAAGTGAAATAATCTGTCTGCAAACAATTGTTGGAAAAATGACTTGTGTCATGCACAAAGTAGATGTCCTAACCGACTTGCCAAAACTATAGTTTGTTAACAAGAAATTTGCAGAGTGGTTGAAAAACGAGTTAATGACTCCAACCTAAGTGTATGTAAACTTCCGACTTCAACTGTAAATGGATGAGAGAGCTTCCTACTGCCTGAGCTATGTTGTTGATGTAAATTGAGAAGAGCGAGGGGCCTAGGATTGAGCCTTGGGGGTACTCCGTTGGTGACAGGCAGTGGCTGAGACAGCAGATTTTCTGACTTTATACACTGCACTCTTTGAGAGAGGTAGTTAGCAAACCAGGCTAAAGACCCCTCAGAGACACCAATACTCCTTAGCCGGCCCACAAGAATGGAATGGTCTACTGTATCAAAAGCTTTGGCCAAGTCAATAGAAATAGCAGCACAACATTGCTTAGAATCAAGGGCAATGGTGACATCATTGAGGACCTTTAGCCTCTCAGGGATTGCTGGGGCGCTAGCGCCCCAATCCCGACCCTACCAGGTGAAATGCAAGGCGCCAAATTCAAAATCCAAAAGTTGAATTATTAAACATCCACCAATATACAAGTGTTCCATACTCATCAAAAGCTCTGTTTCTTGGCAATATCACAGCGTTGTCAGATTTCAAAAAGGCTTTACGGTAAAGCAGCACATTTGATTGTTTGAGGGTAGCACCTCACATATTTTCCCATAGCCATGAATCCATTAGCCATCATGGCACACACAACACATTTCACAGCAAAAACAAATCAATTACCTGTTGAAGAACTTCTGCTGAGGTCATCCTAAGTGTCCAACGAAGACAATCCATGGTTCTTTTGTTAGAAAAAGTAATGTATTTTATCCATAAATCTCCATTTGGTTCGCGCGTTATAATCAGAAACGACAGCCTCCACTCCTCCATTGAAACGTGACGAGAACTCGTTCATCTTATACCTATAAACTTGTCCAAGAACAATCAAACAGTTTTAAATGTATCCTTAGGAACACTTTTACGTATATTTACTATTATAAATAAACCGGAATATAAACTGATCGATAAAGACGGTAAAAAAGACACTGCGCGCCTTGTCGGGAGCGCTGGGTACAGTTGACATAAAAGTACACTTCCTGGTTTGCTCTTATTCTCTGGTCTAAAGCATCCAAAATGAAAATTTACACTGTCTCGAGACTGTTGACATCTAAAGGAAGCGATGGGTACTGCATTCATATGCCCTTATATGGTCATTTTCATGAGGGAGGGGTTCCAAATGAGCAATGTGTCAAAATCACTTTTTCCAGGACAGAAATTCCTCGGGGTGTCGCCTGCCATATGCGTTCTGTTTTACTCACAGACAAATGGTTAACACTTTTGGAAAATTCAGAGTGTTTCCTATCCAATGGTACTAAATATATGCATATCCTATTTTCTGGGCCTGAATGGGAGGCATTTTACTTTGGGCACGCCAGGCTCTCCAAAACCGTCACCTCGGGAGCCACTCCCTAAGAAGTTAAGGGTGCAGTGACACATCCATAACCTGAGCAGAAACCAGATTGCATACCAGAGAGAATACTATAAACATCAAGAAAGCCAGTCAGTTGATTATTGACAAGTTTATCCAACACTTTTGATAAACAGGGCAAAATAGAAATAGGCCTATAACAGTTAGGATCAGCTTGATCTTCCCCTTTAAATAATGGACAAACTGTGGCTGCCTTCCAAGAAATGGGAACCTCCCCAGAAAGGAGAGAGAGGTTAAGATAGGCTTGGCGGTGATAGGGGCAGAAACCTTAAAGAAGAAAGTGTCTAAACCATCTGACCCAGATGGTTTTTTCGGGTCAAGTTTAAGGAGCTCCTTTAGCACCCCGGACTCAGTGACCGCCTGCAGAGAGAAACTTTGTAGCGGGGCAGGGGAAAAGAGGGAGGAACATCAGGGAAAATCGCATTATAATGGGTGGGAGATGAGGACATTTTGGACAGGTAAGGAGGCATGGCTGAGTCAAATAGGAATCCTGACTCCAGGTCTTTAACCTTTTTCCAGAACTTCTTGGGGTTAGACCCACAGAGAGAGAACTGCTCCTTAAAGTAACTAACGTTGGCCTTCCGGATAGCCTTAGTGCCCTTATTTCTTATTTTCCTGAACGAGAGCCAGTCAGCCCGAGTATGCGTGTGCCGAGCCTTCCACCAAATGCAATTCTTGAGGTGGAGTAACTCTGCAAGATCACGGTCAAACCAGGGGCTGAATCTGGTTTTAATTCTCATTTTCTTTATGGGGGTGTGTTTGCTAACAATACCACTGAAAATATCATAAAAGAAGGTCCAAGCGTCTTTGACAGAGAGGATCAAGCTGATTCTATACCAAGATATCTTTGATAAGCAACCAGAAAGAAACTATAGGTTTCTGGACCCATTCACCTGCTGTCTGTTTACATCCTCTAATCCATCCTGGTGCAAGCAGAGGACACTGCATAGACACTGTTTGCATAGACACCGCCATTCTCCATCTATATAGTGAGAACATTGTTTGCATAGGAAAATATTGATAATCCTACCACATCGCCTAGCCCAAGCATAGACCCCGATCAGGCAAGGTATATTAACATGCCATATATTTGTTTGAGATAGTTACAGAAAGCCAAATGTGGTGGGACAGTGACCGATTTGTTGTTTTGGCTCTGTACTCCAGCACGTTGGATTTTAAATTATATAATGACTATGGAGGTTAAAGTGCAGACTGTCAGCTTTAATATAGGGGTGTTCTGATCGATATCAGGTTAACCGTTTAGAAATGACAGCACTTTTTGGACATAGTCCCTCCATTTTAGGGGAACAAAAGTATTGGGCCAAATTCACTCGTGTATTAAAGTATAGTAGTAGTAATAGTTCAAGTAGTCAAAAGTTTAGTATTTTATCCCATATTCCTTGCACGCAATGATTACGGCAAGCTTGTAACTCTACAAACTTGTTGGATGCATTTGTTGTTTGTTTTGGTTGCGTTTCAGATTAATTGTGGCCCAATAGAAATGAATGGTAAATAATATATTGTAATTTTGAAGTCAATTTTATTGTATATAGGATTATATCGTTTCTAAAAACATCTACATTAATGTACATGTTACCATGATTACAGATAGTCCTGAATTAATCTTTAATAATGTGGAGTGAGAAAGTTAGAGGCATAAATATCATACCCTCCCAAAATGTTAGCCTACCTACCACCTGTCAGACAGCGCGCGATAGTAGCTCCTCAAAAAGCCTGTAGGCTACTGGACTGAACTCTGCTTTTATAAACTCAATCATTGCGCAAACAAATAACAATTCTAAATACAATTGCGTGTTAAAAAGTTTGGTGGCCACAATTAAAAGAGGACCTATTTTTATCTCAACTCGTAAAGCGTGCCTCCCCTTCGCAATTCGGATGCACAGGCTACGCACCGTTGACTATCAGCGCGTCACCCACCAGTTTGCAATGTGACCTTGAGGCAGTATAATTGTCTGAAACCTGAAAGTTTTACTTCACTTCAAATAATGAGATGTCTTACTTTGCTCCAAAGTAGCCTTGCAAAAATCCATCCATAGAAACAGAGTCAATTATTTTATAAAGACTTCCTTATGCCATTACCAGCATTTCTCTCCTGTTCTATTGGTTTTCATATCAACTTTCTTTCGTCGTCCAGAAGCCAAAGGCACAATCCTAGTCATTAATTTGTTGGGGATTAGCAGCTGAGGGGTCGGTTTTGGAAAGTCTGGCGTGCCTAAAGTAAAATGCTTTCCACTCAGTCTCAGAAAATAGGATATGCACATAATTAGTACTATTGGATAGGAAACACTGAGGTTTCCAAAAGTGTTAACATTTTGTCTGTGAGTGTAACAGAACTCATTTGGCAGGCAAAAACCAGAGAAAATTCCATCCGGAAATTTCATTCTGGTGGCTTATGGCTCACTTAGAGAGACTGCCTATTGAAAAGTATTCATACCAGGACACTGAATGTAGTACCTATTGCTTCCACTGGATGTCAGCAGTGTATAGGTAAAGTTTAACAGCAAATCGGAACCAATGTGTTCAATTGGGAGAAGTTTTAGTGAGGGGAGCTATTTTTCAGTTGCACGTTTTTGGGCGCACGTTTGGCTGAGCGGTCCACTTTATTTGACTTATATAACGTTTAGGTGACCATCCAAGTGAAAGATTATCACTTTTATTCATAAAAGATAAGCTAAGGTTGCATTTTAATTGTTTTTTGTTTCGTTGAGGGAAAGTTTATAGGTTTAAATGAACGCGTTCACTTCACGTTGGATTTTCTGAACACAAGGTGCCAAACAAACAGAGATTTAAGGATATAATAAATTACTTTTTCTAGCCAAATACCCATGGATTGTCTTCGTTGGACACTTAGGAAGCCATCTGCAGAAGTTCTACAAAAGGTAAGGCACAGGTTTTCCCTGTGAAATGCATTTATCGACCGCGCTGGCTAAAGATTTCATGGTTATGGAAAATATTGAAGGTGCTACCCTCAAACAATCAAATGTAGTGCTTTCGCCTTTTTGAAATCCGACAACGCTGTGATATTGCCAAGAAGCAGAGCTTTTGATGAGTATGAAGCACTTGTATATTGGTGCATTTTTAATAATTCAACTTTTGGATTTTGTCTTGCATTTCACCTCGTAGTGTCGGGAGTGGGGCGCTAGCGCACCACTCATCCCTAAGAAGTTAACGACGATACGGACAATATAGAGCTAGCTGGATTTTCCATGCACCGGCAGAACAGAGACGCTACCTCTGGTAAGACGAAGGCTGGGGGTGTGTGTCCATTTGTCAATAACAGCTGGTGCGTAATGTCTAGTATTAAAGAAGTCTAGAGGTATTGCTCACCTGAGGAAGAGTACCTTATGATAAGCTGTAGACCACACTATCTACCAAGAGAGTTCTCATCTATATTATTCATAGCCGTCTATTTACCACCACAGACCGATGCTGGCACTAAGACCGCACTCAACCAACTCTATAAGGCCATAAGCAAACAAGAAAATGCTCATCTAGAAGCGGTGCTCCTTGCGGCCAGGGACTTTAATGCAGGAAAACTTCAATCCGTTTTACCTTGTTTCTACAAGCACGTCACATGTGCAACCCGAGGAAAAAAAGACCACCTTTACTCCACACACAGAGACACATACAAAGCTCTCCCTTCCCCTCCATTTGGCCAATCTGACCATAATTCTATCCTCCTGATAGAATGACATTAATCCGGACACTTATAAGAAATCCCGCTATGCCCTCAGACGAACCATCAAACAATCAAAGCGTCAATACAGGATTAAGATTGAATCCTACTACACCGGCTCTGATGCTCGTTGGATGTGGCAGGGCTTGAAAACTATTACGGACCACAAAGGGAAAACCAGATGCGAGCTTCCCAGTGACGCGAGCCTACCAGACGAGCTAAATGCCTTTATGTTCACGTCAAGGCAAGCAACACTGAAGCATGCACGAGAGCGCCAGCTGTTCTGGATGACTGTGTGATAACGCTTCTCAGTAGCCGATGTGAACAAAACCTTTAAAAAAAAAAAAAACAGGTCAACATTCAAAAAGCAGCTGGGCCAAACGGATTACCAGGACGTGTACTCAAAGCATGCGTCTTCACTGACATTTTAAACCTCTCCCTGACAGAGTCTGTAATACCTACATGTTTCAAGCAGACCACCATAGTCCCTGTGCCCAAGGAAGCGAAGGTAACCTGCCTAAATTATTACCGCCCCGTGGCACTAACGTCGGTAGCCATGAAGTGCTTCGAAAGTCTGGTCATGGCTCACATCAACAGCATCTTCCCGGACACCCTAGACCCACTCAAATTCGCATACCGCCCCAACAGATCCACAGATGACGCCATCTCTATTGCACTCCACACTGCCCTTTCTCACCTGGACAAAAGGAACACCTATGTGAGAATGCTGTTCATTGACTACAGCTCAGCGTTCAACACCATAGTGCCCACGAAGCTCATCACTAAGCTAAGGACTCTGGGACTAAACACCTCCTGCTGCAACTGGATCCTGGACTTCCTGACGGGCCACCCCCAGGTGGTAAGAGTAGGCAACAACACGTCTGCCACACTGATCCTTAACTTGTTTTGGAGTGGCAGCTGAGGGGTCGGTTTTGGAGAGCCTGGCGTGCCCAAAGTAAAATGCCTCCCATTCAGGCCCAGAAAATAGGATATGCACACATTTACTACCATTGGATAGGAAACACTCTGCATTTTCCAAAAGTGTTAACCATTTGTCTGTGAGTGAAACAGAACGCATATGGCAGGCGAAACCCCGAGGAATTTCTGTCCTGGAAAAAGTGATTTTGACACGTTGCTCATTTGGAACCCCTCCCTCATGAAAATGACCATATAAGGGCATATGAATGCAGTACCCATCGCTTCCTTTAGATGTCAACAGTCTCGAGACAGTGTAAATTTTAAATTTGGATGAATTAGACCAGAGAAGAAGAGCAAACCAGGAAGTGACCTTTATATGTAAACAGTACCCAGCGTGTTCCGACAAGGCGCGCAGTGTCTTTTACCGTCTTTATCGATCAGTTTATATTCCGGTTGATTTATAATAGTAAATATACGTAAAAGTGTTCCTGAGGATACATTTAAAACTATGTTTGATTGTTCTTGGACAAGTTTATAGGTATAAGATGAACGAGTTTAAATCACGTTTCAATGGAGGAGTGGAAGCTGTCGTTTCTGATTATAACGTACAACCAAATGGAGATTTATGGATAAAATACATTACTTTTTCTAACAAAAGAACCATGGATTGTCTTCGTTGGACACTTAGGATGACCTCAGCAGAAGTTCTTCAACAGGTAATTGATTTGTTTTCGCTGTGAAATGTGTTGTGTGTGTGCCATGATGGCTAATCGATTCATGGCTATGGGAAAAATATGTGAGGTGCTACCCTCAAACAATCAAATGTGCTGCTTTCGCTGTAAAGCCTTTTTGAAATCTGACAACGCTGTGATATTGCCAAGAAACAGAGCTTTTGATGAGTATGGAACACTTGTATATTGGTGGATGTTTAATAATTCAACTTTTGGATTTTGAATTTGGCGCCTTACATTTCACCTGGTAGTGTCGGGATTGGGGCGCTAGCGCCCCAGCAATCCCTGAGAGGTTAACACTGGGGCCCTCAGGGGTGTGTACTTAGTCCCCTCGTATATTCCCTTTTCACCCACGATTGCGTGGCCAAAAAAACGACTCCAACACCATTATTAAGTTTGCTGACGACACAACAATGGTAGGCCTGATCACAGACAGCGATGAGACGGCCTATAGGGAGGTCAGAGAACTGCCAGTGTGGTGCCAGGAAACAAACCTCTCCCTCAATGTGAGCAAGACAAAGGACAAATCGTGGACTACAGGAAAAGGCGGGCCGAACAGGCCCCATTAACATCGACGGGGCTGTAGTGAAGCGGATCGAGAGTTTCAAGTTCCTTGGTGTCCACATCACCAACAAACTATCATGGTCCAAACACACCAAGACAGTCAGGAGACTGAAAAGATTTGGCATGGTTTCCCAGATCCTCAAAAGGATCTACAGCTGCACCATCGAGAGCATCCTGACCGGTTGCATCACTGCCTGGTATGGTAACTGCTCAGCATCTGACCGTAAGTCGCTACAGAGGGTAGTGTGTACGGCCCAGTACATCACTGGGGCCAAGCTTCTTGCCATCCAGGATCTATATAATAGGTGTCAGAGGAAAGCCCATAAAATTGTCAGACTCCAGTCACAGACTGTTTTCTCTGCTACCGCACGGCAAGCAGTACCGGAGCTCCAAATCTAGGACCAAAAGGCTCCTTAACAGCTTCTAGGATTCCTGAACAATTAATAAAATCGCCCCCGGACAATTTATATTGACACCCCATCCCTTCCCTTTTGTACACTGCTGCTACTCGCTGTTTATTTTCTATGCAGTCACTTCCCCTACCTACATGTACAAATTACCTCAACTAACCTGTACCCCCACACACTGACTCAGTACCGGTGCCCCATGTATATAGCCTCGTTATTATTATGTTACTTTTTATCATAGCCTACTTGGTAAATATTTTCTTAACTCTTCTTGAACTGCACTGTTGGTTAAGGGCTTGTAAGTAAGCATTTCACGGTAAAGTCTACACTTATTGTATTTTGCGCATTGGACAAAGTTTCATTTGATATGATATGGAACTGCTCGCATTAGGTGTGCAGTTTATAAATGTGTTCAAAAACATTTTTGAAAATTGTGTTTATTTAGCTGCCTCATTAACTCTTAAAATGTCCCCATATTTGGAGACCCTATGAGATTTGTTTTATTCAATTCAGTCTGGTTTGAGAAGGCTAGTCCCTATCTGCAAAAGCAGGGTGTCTGAGGAAAGCGGAGTATCTTGGCTATTGATTGGTGACTTCAAATCTTTCATGTGATTTACTACCATATATAGGCATCTACATTTATAAGGACAGGCCGAGCCGATGACCTCATTTCAAGATGGCTCCTACCTACATTCCGGTTAGCGTTGTGAAGCATAAACTAAAACATGGAATACGTTGATACACACCGAAAGCCAGGATTCCACAGATCATGAGGATATCTTATTTGTCTGCCTGTGACCTACCGTTATTGATCACCAGCCCGAGTAAAAATATTTATTGCAAAACATTTTAAACAAACATCTTACAAGGTAAGCTTAGATTTTGTCTGTGTTTGAACTATAGCTACATAGAGGGTACCAAATTAATAATTTGGTTGGTATGAACAAATCTAGCATATTGCCCATGTTATCTGATGATGCATGACTTAGTAGCAATATCGAAAGTCCACTGAGTGACTATATCTTTGCGCATCAAAAATATGATGTTGCCTGCTTACACAGGGGATTGGCTACTATGGCAGTCTTTTAGCCAATTAGATAAGGTTTCCAGGGATATGCAGTCGACCTGGGTGGAACAAAGCAATGTTTTTTTTTACCCCTTTTTCTCCCCAATTGGTAGTTACAGTCTTGTCCCATCGCTGTAACTCCCGTACGGACTCGGCCAGCCGCACCAATGTGTCGGAGGAAACACCGTGTGCCACCCTATGGGTCTCCCGGTCGCGGCCGGCTGTGACAGAGCCTGGACTCGAACCAGGATCTCTAGTGGCACAGCTAGATGCGATGCAGTGCCTTAGACCACTGCGCCACTCAGGAGGCCTAGGCCTAGTACCTATGCATAATGCAAACTATTGCTACCTGGCTCAGAGATTTGGAAACGCCCCATGACCACACTTGACACCACATCGGCTCATTTCTAGTGATTAGGTCTATGAATCCCCTTTTATTCTGATATTGTTCAAGTTGTCATCAATACTTCACTTATAGCTTGTCAATGAAATAGGACTTTCAATATAACATTTATTTTTTTATATTGATTATTTTGTGTGCTTGATCTTGTGCACTCTGAACTATGTAACTACACATGAATCATGTAATTACACATGAATAGCAGATACTTTTGGGTATGCCTATTTAGGCAGAAATCTAAATTTTGCCATTACATTTAAGGAGTTGCATGTTCAATAATAGGCTATAGCCTTTTGACTGTAACACGATAGACTTATCATTGTTGAATGTTTCCATTAAACAGTTAATGAAAAAATGTCCGATCCTTGTTTGCATACATAGTATCAGTTTCACTCTCACCAAAATCAGCCCAAAATAAATTAAATGCTTTTCTATGGGCTTATTTTGGGCCTAAACTTGCTCGCCTGCCTTCGCGCTTTAGAACCACTACCATTGTTAGGGCGTAAACATAAGCATCTCGTCATCATATACAGATCTTTGATATTATTTTCTGTTGGTCAAGTAAAAAAAAAAACGTAGGGGTATCTTAGATGGTTGGTGGTCTGGCTGTTGGGAGCTAGGGCCGGTGGCCGAGAGGTTGCTGGTTCGGGTCCCCGGGCTCGAATGGGTGGGGCACTTGACCCTGGTTGCTCCCGTGGATCCTTCTGGATGGGAGTGTCTGCTGAATGTAAACGTTGAGTGGCTTCACTGAGGTAGATTGTATGTTATAAAAAATGTATTACAAAATTAATATTCAGTTGAGGGTTATTAATACAATGTTTTGAATATTTATACATTTTCCCTGTCTGTAATACACATGATTTCCAGTGTTTGTGACACTCAAGGTGCTGGTTGATGGTCACTAGACTTGATACTGAATGTTATGGATTATTCTCCTATCTGTTGATATTGGTTGACGCCAGACTGGATGTACAAGGACCGAGGACACACTGATTATTCACTGTTGTATTGTACTGATGACATCCTGTGAACAGTGTGATTCTGTAGCAGCTGACAGTCATTGCCTTTTTGTTTTGTCTTCCTACAAGACTCTTGGGCTGGAGTTTACAGAACATTTAGTGCTGTCTGATTAGGATAGAAAGGGCCTGCCTCCCAAGATTGTATAGTCTAGACATAGAAAATAAACGTGTTGTGCAGACCTATTTAAAAGGCAGATCCTAGTATATTTATATCATACTGTATATCTGTATCATATACTGGTAAATCTAAAGACAGTTTGTGAAAATAACGTGCTGCTGATAGTGAAAGTGCGCCACCCACTGGTAAACAGAGGAATACTAGGAATGTACTTTGATGTACAGTAGATGGTGGGACAAAATATTTCATTCCACAGCCGAAGCAACAAACACTTATCTACTGTATTCTCTAATTGCCAGCACACAGGTCTCCACCCATACATTCACGCCACAAATATACACTAAATAATAGTGTAATGGTCATTGCTGAATTAGCCAGTTTCAACTAACTATATATTTCTCATTAAAGGACTAACTATTCTAGCCATTTCAACTAGACAGTATGTTAACTAGCTAGAATAAACTTGCCTGGAAATACAACTGTTAGGCTAACTATTGCTGTTTAGTTGGAATATACATGTTTGTATAGTCCGCCTTGCCATATCCAAGTAGATACCGTTAAGTGGTGATGTGGCCCAGTTATGTTGCCAACAAGCTAGTAGCGGGATACAGTTAGCTAGTTAGCTTAAACCCGCTTTATTCACACGGGTTAGTTAGCAAACAATGACTAATGTAACATTTTCTATCTATCTATGTATGATATATGATGAATAGCTGACTAGTGTCACCTTGCTAACTAGTTAGATAACTACCGGTATACTAGTCGGCTAGCTTTACGTGTGCTAACTAGGCTAGCTAGCGTTGTGATGCACAGTGAAAATGCGCATATATTACACGAACTAAAAACGACAGCTAAGTTAGTTGTATGGGAGCACAAGATGTTTGTCTGGTCTATATTGGTCTATAAAGTCTATATAACTTTAGCCAAAAGTGTAGTTCCGCTAACGTTAGCCGGCTACTGTAGCTAGGCGCTAGCGTGCACTGCTCTGAAGCGTGAACGGTGCACGAAGTGAACTCGCCGCCTACCTTTATCCCAGCAGATCCTCCAATGTCACAAAGTCTGTCTCATCGAGTCTCTTTCAGATGTAGGCGTGCGTGCGTGTGAACCGGTCCCGGCCACTTACGAGTCAGAGGCCAGGATTAGCTACTCCAACTAATTTAACATTACTGCCACATGTATTGCTCTTGTGCGCGAAATCTTACAAAATATATACTTCATTTTATATTCGAGCCGCGCAAACCTCTCTCACCGAGCCAATACAATTAGTGTGCAACTGCAGCCTGCAATTCGGGGTGTTCCTGCAGGTGGGCATCGCTGTATCTACAGGAACACCTGCCCCCGAGCATCCCATTGGTTCCTGACAAACACCTGCCGGCGTTAATAGAACAGCGTGAAAAGGTTGCCCGACAAAACGTGGGAGAAGGACACTGTTTACTGGTTACTAGTACAGCAGGCGGGAGGCTAGCTTGCTAGTTAGCTAGCACACGTGACGCCCCCCCCACACCTTCCAAGGTCCCCAAGAACACAGTGGCCTCCATCATTCTTAAATGGAAGTTGTTAGGAACCATCAAGACTCTTCCTAGAGCTGGCCGCCCGGCAATCGGGGAGAAGAGCCTTGGTCAAGGTGACCAAGAACCTGATGGTCACTCTGACAGAGATCGAGAGTTCCTCTGTGGAGATGGGAGAACCTTCCAGAACAACAACCATCTCTGCAGCACTCCACCAATCAGGCCTTCTAGCTAGGTATCGAACTTCACTATAGATCTATCAACAAGACATCTAACTATAACATAGACCTAGACTGGACCAGGGTTTCCTATACTCGGACTTGCCTCCCCCAACAACAACAACAAAAAAGCTGTGAACCCCAGGGGGAGTACCAGGACCGAGTTTGGGAAACCCTGGTCGAGACCATCTAAACATCTAACTTCATCATAGATTGAGGTCTAGGCCAACTAAAACGCACCCTAAAACCAACTAGACATCTAACTAGTCTGATAGTACAGGGCAAGATCTAGACCAACTAGATTGACCTCTACCTAGACTTAATATTTTGGCCTTCTATAAGACTATAGATCTAGACCAACTAGATTGACCTCTACCTAGACTTAATATTTTGGCCTTCTATAAGACTATAGATCTAGACCAACTAGATTGACCTCTACCTAGACTTAATATTTTGGCCTTCTATAACACTATAGATCTAGACCAACTTACTTGACCTCTACCTAGACTTAATATTTTGGCCTTCTATAACACTATAGATCTAGACCAACTAGATTGTGTGCCAGTCTGTTTGTACCATCATGCCAACGCCTTGTCACTCATTGTTGTGATGCCAATTATGTATGGCTTGACAATGACATGCATAATTGACTAGCCCTGGCCTGGATGAGTTTCATTGAACAGGCCGGGTATCAAATGTGGGTCCTCACCGGTCTATGGTCGTCACTCAGCTCATAATATCCCGCTAAGCTAAAGTCTAGGTTATCTATATGAGCTTCAGGTCTCAGGCAAGGTCACCCATCAGGCAAATGAGAGCACGTAGCTCAGCGAGCTACCAGGCGACCTCTGCTACGACACCTTTCAAGTTATTTTGGTCCTCTTAGGGTAGATATTCAATCAAATGTCTGATCAACTCTTTCTTAATTAAGAAGTTTCTGAATTCCGCAAATCTGAATGCTTGTATACAGTCATCACAGGCAGCAATGAATTAGCCTTCAGGAAAACAGGATTTGAAAAATACAGTTATTTCTCAAGGACTTTCTTCTCTTGAGTGTTCAATCTCTAACCCCCTCTATAAATGCAGCTACTGCGTGCTGAACCTCCCTCTCTCGTTTGCAGCCACTTCACTGAGCACATCTCTCAGCCCCCATCCTGAGCACAACCCAACAGCAGCAGTGCGGCTTGCTATTCTATCTCTGCTGCATTGCAGGGATATTTCCACAAATGAGGGCTGGATTGCATAAGAGCTGGCTGGTGTTAAGCCTTGAGAGCTGCAAAGTGAGAGAGAAGAGGGGAGTGAGAGAGCGAGGTAGGGGGGTGATGGAGGGGGCGGGTTGTGTGACGCAGTAGGACGTGCATGGAGACCAGAATGCAGACACTCCTTCTTCCCAACACTCCTCCCTACCCCCCACCACTCAACCCCAGACATCATGAAAGAACAGCGCTACCCCAGGGCCTTGTCCAGGTAAGTGTTGAATGAACAAAAGGCTGTCACACTGCTGCAATGGGCTCCTTGGAACTGACTATGTTTTCAGCTTGCACCCTATATTTCATGCATTTTACACAGACAAAAAAACCAAAAAATGTTATTCTTTGCACGCTTAGACTAAATTAGGTTTTTGCAAACTCTTCTTTCAATAGCCGTTAGGTAAACAAAGCGAACTACTAGTCCCCAGGTTGACTCACCTAACAGTCGCCTTGTGAAGTATGTACAGTATCTGGCTGACTATAAAGTCGCCCCTTAAAAGTGTTATAATTAGACTTTGACTTCACTGGTCTGCGTCACAACACAACCCCATTACATTTACATTGTCCACAAGGGGCAGGTTATCTGGTATTCCCTATTCCCCTCTGTTGTCCAGCACCACTGCTCAGGTGTTCCCCCACAAAACTGGGTTCCCTCTCCCCCCACACTATTAAACAACCAAGCCAAAAGAGAATTTCCCTGTCCACTTTGAATTCAGGTTTGCTTATGGGGCAGTACAGGAAGCACTTATCACTGTGCTCTGTGTTATAGGAAGACTTATCTGGACATAAAAAGATTAGATAAATATCCAAATAGATAGGCTATATCGACAATGTATGTATTTTCTATTATATTTGTCACTTCATTTTGTACAGAAAAAAAAATAAGCTCTGCTTTGTTATGTTCAGGAGCCAGGGCATCTACGTTTGATTTGGATTATGTTTCAAATGTCGGTTGACTAACTGACTTGACTGTTTAGTGTTTGCCCTTAACAGCAATTTTAGGTGTAGGCTACACAGTATTTAAATTACAGGGTAGCAGCTAGGTTAGCATCCAATTCACCCCTTTAAAAGCAGTTCATAATTTGAATAATGAATGAATGAAGTAATCACAGCAGAAGAAAGCTGTTTGAACCCAACAATTCAGGCGTAAGACTGCCTCCCTCGATGCACCCCTGCAATTTAAACGCCGGTGTGCTCACTGCGCATCTGATTTGGGTGCAGTTCCCTGGTTTGGTCAGAGGAGGGAGGTAGAGGGAATACAGTAACAGAGAGTGTGCATTTCATCATCCCTGCAATGCTAGTGAAGGTCTCTCAAGGGCAACCCCATCATATCTGCAAAGTCATACACACACACACACACACACACGCAGCCTTGGAGGTATTTCTGTGGGACCACACAACGCATGTCAATTTTGGGAATGTTTTGTACTGCATATCCTATCATCAGTTGAAGAGGAGATTATTTTTAAAGGGGAGGTAATGACCTGAAATATCTTTAGAAGATTCTGATATATCAGGTCACTCACTGTTTTCTCCCTCACCTACCCTTTAAAGCTGTGAAATATGCAAGACCCCTTGAATGTATTACTATATGTATCCATGGACCTACACAGCGATTGAAAGACCAGCAACAGCAGTTTGTGTGAGTGATTTGTGTGCGCGCCCGCCCTTGTGTGCGTGTGTGTGTGTGTGTGTCAAAGCTGGAAATCATGTAATCAATAACACCAACACACGTGCTGTGGGGGTGACAGTGTCAGGAGTCGGCAGCATAGAACAGAACAGAACAAATCTCTCTTCAAAATGATTGTGGAAATGCAACATGATCTAGAGCCACCTTTACCACCTAAATAACTCCTATTCAGCCACTTAATGTTATACACAAACGGATATGGTACTATCATTGTTATAACAAAATATGATCAAATATCCTTTTGACTGTACTTCTCTTTTCAATACAGGACTCACAATCGATGAGGGACACAGTAAGAGCAAAGCACTACACAAACACTGCAGAATAAAAGCACACTGTTCTACGAGGACACAGAGAGAGAACAAACAAAGCCCTTAGTGAACACAATATCAAACGTTCCCTCTGCCACTGAACTCCAGAGGATGTTAGGAGGCTGAACTAAAGACAGGCCTCCGCACCCCCTGCCTGTCTGCCTACCAGTCTGTCTGTCTGTCTGCCTGGTCTACCTCCCCCAACCTTCCTGCCCTGCCTCCATCCCTGCCTATACTTCCCGGCATGCCTGTCTGGTCTGTCTCCCCCAGCCTACCTGGTCTCCCTGACTGGTCTGTTTCCCCCAGCCTGCCTTCCTCTCTGCCTCCCCCTGCCTGGCCCCTAGCCAGAGCCTGTAGAGAGTGCTGGGTCAGCAGAGGGTGAAGGGGACCATAAAACAAAGTGGGGCGGCATCACTGCCCCTCATAAAGCTACTAACCATCAACTGTGCAGTATCGATCAACAGCCTTTAATCAATACAGGGCATATACTGTGGCCCCCAGGCTTTTCTCTTTCTGCAGAGTTAGCGAATCTACAACCACGTTCTTCAATGCTCATTGGGGGGAAAAATAAGATGCTGGATGGATATCTTTGTGATGATGGATATTTTTGTTTTGCGTGTCGGAGGCTTTGGGTATGGATTTAGAGGGTTCCGATGACCAGTGACGAGTATCGCTGAGCGTTAAGTCATTTGGACTGGATCTGTGTTTTAACAGGTTAAGCTAAGAGTACAATAGGCTTTTTTTTTTGTCCTAGCAATTCAGGGAGAGGTGAAGAGTGGGTTGGGCTGCACATCAGACAAGGATAGTAAACTTTAAAAATATATATATATATTTTTAAAGAAATATTTGAAGGTTATGGCACAGAGAGTTCAGAAACACTCTGACAAGAGGAGTACAGCTACAGTCTCTCTAAGGTAGTTGTTAGCAAGTCAAACCAGCATTGGTGTGCATGCCAAGATCTAAAGGTAACAGCATGAGCATACACAGAGAAAGCAAAAACCTGAACAGTGTTCCACTACTTCCACTTGAGTGTGATTGCGTGAGGCCATTTTCCCCATGCGCAGTAGCAAGGAGCGGAAGCCAGTTGGGGGTCCACATCTGGAGCTAATATTCACATTAGACACCAAGACTTTCTGTATCACACACAGAGTACTGTCTCTCTACTAATTGAGTTAACATTGCTCTCAGCCAAAGATCCTTCGCTGCACTAATTAGATGAACCCAAAACCCTTCAGGAGCAACACACATCCAATGTCATGAACAAACACTTTCTCTTAAAAACCTGGAGTGGAAGGGGGTGTGTAGTGTGTGAAAGCGAGAGGGGAGGGTGGGGGGCAATTTGGTACGGGGGGGTGCTAAGAAAATGATCTAGCTGCCTCCGAGTAGTCTAGGAACGGGAGTCAGGATGCAATCTGCAGTACATCTCCAGCTCTCTGTAATGTATGCAGCACTTTGGACACTTTCCAACTCCCAGCTCCCTCCCTGTTGTCTAGGTTTCCTTCGCCCAGCCAGACAGAGTCAGGGCCCAGTCAGTGGGGAGAGATCACTCAAAGCTCTTAACATCACAATAGCTGCAGGACGTCCGGCCGAGCTGGACCCGCCCTCGCTGGGGAGTGAACCCTTTACGCATTGCAGTGGAAGTCCAGCTAGGCAGACAGGCAGGCAGTCACACCTACTCCAGAGACCACAGAGTGCAGTTGATTGACACTAATATCAAAGCAAACGTGCCCTCCTCCTCGGCTCTGCTCTACTTCAGGAAAAGCACATAGAGACAGAGAGAGAGGTGTCCTTCAGCTCCACACAGATGAGGGGAGTTGGACTAAGTGTGATAGTATGAACATGTATGCATGCACTACTGTAAGTTGCTCTGGATAAGAGCATCTGCGAAATGAATAAAATGTATATGTGAAATGTACAATTGATTAATATTTCTCAGAATGTAATGACATTGAAACCACCACAGGCCCCCACAACATTTTTCCACAATGTCAAATGTCCTTTCCTGATAATCAGAGCTTTTGGCACATGACTAAAAGCAACATTTCTCACATAGCCACTGTGTTAGCAGTCAATTAGTGAAATGTTTCAATCTCTTCCTCTCCTCCAACGTTCTCCAATACAGCTCAATGGAACTCCCAGAATCCTCCTTTCTGGTGTGAGTTCCGTAACGGAGTGATGTCATTTTTACAGCACACAAGGGTTCTATATAGAGAATGATGGTTGTTTGTGTCAGTGTGTTTCTACCGGATACAGTCCCAGTGTTTTGATGAATGAATGGATTCTATGGCAGCCCTTCTTCTAACCCTCTACTGCAGTCAGTTATTAGTATAGCTGCCTGGCTCCTAAGACTCACAGTGGGGCTTGGTATATAGGCACTAGCACTAAGCAGTGGGGCGCAGGCAGCATGTCAAGCACGCCAAGACGAAGCCACCCTTGCAGGGGCTGTTAAATAATGCAAATGTCGTTTCAGAGGGAGGGAGGGAGGGGGTGATTGAAGAGATTGAGGGAGAAAGAGGGGGGAGAGGATGAGCAAAAGAGAGACAGTGGGGGGGCTGAGATAAGTGTGTGTGAGTGAGAGAGAGATTGAAAAAGAGATAGAAAGAGGGGGAGAGAGAGAGAGAGAGAGAGAGAGAGAGAGAGAGAGGAAGAGAGAGTGAGAGAGAGATTGAGGGAGCAGCTAGGAGACTGCAGATGAATAGTTAATTCATACAGTAGCTTCTGGGCATGTGCAGTGTTTAAGGAGACCTGTTTCTCCTCTCTGTGGGTACATTTTTTTGTATATTGTTCTTATTTTCTGGTAGATTTTT
Organism: Brachymystax lenok tsinlingensis; assembly: GCA_030435695.1. Lineage (NCBI taxonomy): Eukaryota > Metazoa > Chordata > Actinopteri > Salmoniformes > Salmonidae > Brachymystax > Brachymystax lenok. The sequence goes on from CM059810.1 coordinate 47,911,111, forward strand.
CTGTCCATGATCTCCCTTGAAAATGGGATAACCTGGTAAAATTGAAGTAAAATAAAAAGTTTAGTAACCTTGTCTGGTTGTCTTAAGCTCAATTTGTGTAATTTAAATGAGATGCACCAATGCATCAACTGAAATGTCATGCATTTTGTTTCGATGCTCACATGACTTAAAAACCCGAATGGTTTCAAATAACCGACAACAGACAATAGAAATGAAAAACATGCTTGTTGACCCTGTGTATCCTTTTTGGAATGTGGAATTAATTGTACCAAACCCAAACCATGTTTATCATCACAAAGAAGAAACACTTCTTCAGTTTCAAATAAGACTAAGATAAAGGTAAGGTAAAGAAATGGTTTATGACATTTTAAACCGTGTTCTGAGCATCTTTGGAGCCCGGTGGGGAATATAAATGAAAAAGGTTGTTTTTTCAACTTCTCTCCATTCCCTACATTTGACAGTGGTTTAAGCCTATACCACATTGTTATTGGTCTGGTATTGCGTTGTTTTCATGCAGGTTTGCACAGTCACGGTGACTGGAGGAGAATTCATTGAAATTACCATTTGTCGGGGTAATTGGATTCTTGGCAAGAAAAGGAGTTTGTTTTATATTTCGTTTTATATTAGATATTCGGCGGACATTCGTTTTTTTTTTTTACCTCGACAATAGCTATTGAACCAAGCAGGCCGTGACTATGCAAATGTTATATTCTGAATCAGGGGTAGATGGAGAACAATCCAAGCCTTTTTGTTGTTGTTGATTTAAAAATAAAAAAATAAATACAATTTCGGATTTCAATCTTCAAATCTCTTAAACAAAGAGGGCCATAAAAATCGACTAACCAGCAGCGTACCACCCTGCATCCCAATGCTGGCTTGCCTCTGAAGCTAAGCAGGGTTTGTCCTGGTCGGCCCCTGGATGGGAGACCACTGGTCCCTCTGGTCTACGGAGACGTCAGTGCCGCAGTGACGGGGACATTGTCCCGCATAGGGTGCCGGTCTTTTGGGTGTGACATTAACAATCCCAGGGCATTTATTGTAAGACAAGAGTTGTTAACCCTGTGTCATGGCTAAATTCCCAACCTGGACCCATTCCATCATGGCCACCTAATTATTCCCCTCATTCCTAATCGGCATATATCACTCCTCACCTCTCTAGTTGATGTGTGGTGAGCGTTCTGGCACAACAATGGTCCCAGTCCATCACCCAGGTGGGTGCTACACATAGGTGGTGGATGAGGTGAGTTTCCCCCTACGGTGTAAAGAGCTGTGAGAACCTCCGTTGGTAGAACAGCACTATATAAATCCAACAAATTATTATCCATAAAAAAAAACATATTTTTACCTCGGTGCAGTAGCGAACTATATAGACTATAATGCTGACTAAACATCTTGCAACCATCTTAAAAGAAATCAACATATCCATCCCAAGGAATTAACGAGCTAACGAAATGGTGCATGGTGTGAGTAACCTCCAGAAGCCTACGTAAACTGAAGTGTGCATTCACCCTATTTGCGAAAACATTTAGGTCAGACTTTTGAAGGTATATTTATCAGAGAGTTTATATATAGCTAATCTGGGGTATCAAAGTGGCGGTTTTCCAAACAGTGTAACCTAGTAGACAAATCTTGGGTAATAGGGGCAGCAGACGTTGCCAGGCGAGCAATATTTGCAGTAGGTTTTTGTCAGGGAAAGCGTGGGACGTTCGGGAGAAGGTTGGTCGAACTCCATGTGATTACCCTCCTCTCCTCATCATCAGACAGCAACTGCAGTTCCCTCATCTGACGCGCGTGCAGTCGTTGTGCAGAAGCCAGGAAGACGGTGGGAAATACAGCAGGGATGCTCAAAGTGAGCATCTAAGGATCTCCACACCCTCTTCATTTCGCGACAACGTCCATATTTTGCCAGGAATAACGTTGCTTTTCTGAGAGATCCAAGGCGCTCGGAAAGGTAATCGCATGTCCCGATCGCAAGACACAAGAGATGTTGATGTTGTGGGACGAATTGGGAGCTGTCCCCCCAAAAATGGTGCTGAAATCGCTCCGCGCTCGAGAAAGGAAGTGATTTTTGCCGTTGATTTTGTAGCTGTGTGTGGGTTCAGAGAAGGTTATGTGTCCCGAATAAAGGGGAATATTTATTTTTAAAAAACGTGATCGTAGGCCCTATTCATTTCAAATTAGCCACGATTGGGATTATGGTTAGGCTACTTGGGACGTCGTAGGATACAACTCGCGGTGCATTTGGGTTTTAAACCATATGACTGAATCCGGACAAATTGAAAGTTTGACATTGAACGCGGATTATGGGCTCGAGGAATTGATTAGCCTTATATATTTCCCTGATCAAATGAACCCTGTTATCGGCATTTGGGTGCTATATTGGGGTGCTATATCTTGTCTGGTAGCCTATTCTTACACGAGGCTGCTTCTTCCCATTTGATGTACAGTACAGGAAAGCTTGGCCCCATGCAATGTACTAGGCTACGTTATACCAACGTTGGGCCGGTTATTTACGACACCGGTGCCGTCCATTTATAGCATTTTTACAAAATATGCCCCAAGAAAACCGCTCTAAATTGACCTTTTTCTGTCCTTCACGGGGCTATCTCCGTGGAATCCACCCCGTCAGAATAAATTAATAAAATAGAGTGGGCTATACATTTGAGGTTAGCACTACCCACTACCCCGAGGAGGTGTAGCCAACAACGCATCTTGATTGTAAATCACACCATTCAATTTGCAAACTAAAAGGAGAGAGCAGAGACACACAGTCATTGATGGAGAAAGTGAGTTATGGGTCAATATAACTACTCAACCTCTACCGTCTTAATTTCTAAGGTTTCTTTCGCCTGGCACCTGGGCAGCATCTGTCCTGTCTGAAGTGAAACGGTGAATCTGAGGGGAGGCAAGACTTAAAGCATCACCATGAATTTTGTAATGAAGGCAGCTATGGGAGGTAAGTTGATTCATGCGCTGCACCATTACCAGGGTCGTGTCGGACACTCAAAGGCAATGCAGCATATACTGCACACGGGATGGGAAAGGACATTAACGCGTGCCATTATTTCAATTCTATTCATTATTTCTAAGTTAATAAATAGGCATATAGTTATAAGCTATATCCATAACATATGATTTAGACTAATATTGTCCTTTTATCATTATGGACAAAACTGATGTAGACTATATTAGCATTGTTTTTAAGGTCAAACTTGATAAGTGAACACCTAGTCTTGACAAATATAATACTGTACATCTGTGCTACTTTTTCATCCTATTTGCTGGGGTCTCCTGCATTGTTAGGGGCTTCTGCTGCACTGGCTGAGCAGCCTATAGAAATGGTGTGTGGGAGTCGAGATTGCGAGAGGTAGCCTACATTTCTCATTGAAATGCAGTACCAACCACCAACTTCTGCATAGCCCCGTGCTCTCTCCAGTCTCTATGATAAGAATCCCTAAACAAACAGTAGCATTGCCCCTTTTCACATGTCAGCAAGTTTGACTGTAGATGCACACAGCTACGCTCTATTCTACTCATATAATCTAGCCTGTTATCTATTTGAATATCAACCAAATATTCTTTTGGTATTAATTTAACTAATTCAGGCTTAACTAAATTCATTTCTTACAGTTAACTTTGAGATACTTGTCACAAATGTAATGTTGATTGTCAGCCAACACATTTAAACAAATAACTGTCATTCATTTGTCCACTTTAGTCCACTTAAACAACAGAGCCTGAATGCAAAGAGCCTGAATGCAAAGAGCCTGAATGCAAAGGTACAGAGATGTCAGTAAAGCACGAGGGATGGACTTCTCAACAGATACATCAATGAATTAAATACACCAGTCAATAAATAACAAAAACTTGATAACATAATCAACAACTAATTATTATCATGTTTTAAATATATATATATATATATATCAATTACACATTTTTCCACAAATCTCTGATTTCCATGTATCTGAACTCTTATACGTCCCTGCATGATGTCTATGTCACCTGACAGAAAAAAAACAATTTCACACAGACAATCAAGCTCCAGGTAGCTGGTGACAGGGGCCTGTCAGAATCCACCACACTCACTGACTGCTCCATCACTTAAATGTGTTTCCCAAATGGCACCCTATTCTCTATGCATAGTGCACTACTTTTGACCAGGACCATATGGTAATAGGCTACCATTTCAGACGCATCCCCAGTCTACTGCTGCTTGCAGTGTGCACTTGCACCCTTCTCATCATGGATGTATGTGCTTTGGCTGGAAGGGGTTTCCAGCATTGTAAAATCCATGACAGGATGCATGAGAGGAAGGGTGGGAAATCGGGATGTAGGCTATGTAGCCTTTTTCAGTGGAATGGTTAGGTGATGTCATCTTTTGGCTCAGGGCCTGATTTGATTGGAGTGCGGGGGCGAAGGGGCTGCCACGAAGAAGTGCAGAAGGAGATTATTGACCAGCCTCTTCAGATTTCTGTTATGGCATATGACTCATACACACGTTAGTACAACTCTCCTCCGTGTTACACTCCTCTTCTGATCACCTGGGACCGTGTTTACAATGCGTCGGAAAACGCTGATCGATCTAGGATCAGTTTGGCTTTTGAAATCATAATTGATAAGAAGGCGGGCCTGATCATAGATCAGCACTCCTACTCTGAGACGTTTTGTGAATACAGGCCGTGAATGCCGAAACTGGATGAGTGTGCAAGCTATTTTATGATAGCAGACATACACTCAATGGAATCTAGGCCAAGGTGTGTCTCGTTGCCGACTTGGCACAAACCGGATCCGACCCGAGATCCAGTGTGTCATCATGACCGAGGCAGCGGCTCGAGATTCATCTGAGGAGGATCTGAACTTGAGCAAGACCAGTGTCAGACCAAGACCTAGTCCTTCAAATGAACCACACAACACGCAGCCACATAGTGGAGCCTAATGGGAAACATTGGAATGGAAAGGAGAAAAAGGAACATTCACACACAAGACCATGAAAGACTAGCAGCCAATCCGTCAACAACCTACTTTCCTCTAGCTAGCCTATTTCCCTTTGGCGTCTGCCGATCTGAAGGGACCAGATCTGATAGATCCAGTATAACGGTGGGGCTTCAGTCCACCTAGACTTCCATTGAGCCTAAGGGGAGAATCAGCCATATTTCACACATCCAAGAAAACCTACAGTTTTATTGAGCCTGCAGGGAATCTATCCTGCTTGTGAAGGGTACTGTGCTGCCGAGGGGCAACGAACAACGCAGTGGAGGCCTGTTTCTCTTTCCTCAACAGGAACAGAGGCATCTTCAGATGCTCTTCTAACTCGATAATTGACTGAAAGTCAAAGCTAATCTCATTATTCGAAAACACTTAGATGAGATTGTATAAGAGAGAGGGTGCATTCACTGCTTCCTGTATCTCCTCGACTCCCTCGCTCTGTACTGCAAAGCTAATCATTTTCCTTAGTGAGTGTGTGACCTTGACTTCCTTCAGTGCACAGCCCAGAATCTATAAATAATAAATTCTACCCCACCAATGTCAAAACGATAGAGACAGTAGAACTGTAAAAGGCGAGGAGTGGGATGACGGAGAGGAGGGGAGGAGGGAGAGGAGGGGGACGGAGAGGAGGGGGACGGAGAGGAGGGGGACGGAGAGGAGGGGGAGGAGAGGAGGGGGAGGAGGGAGAGGAGGGGGCGGAGAGGAGGGGGACGGAGAGGAGGGGGAGGAGAGGAGGGGAGGAGGGAGAGGAGGGGGACGGAGAGGAGGAGGAGGAGGGAGAGCAAGACGGTTTATGAGAGGATGCATAGTTACACAGTTTCATATAAAGGGCCCTCTTTAATCCTTAATCTAATGTGCCCCACGACGACATAAAACACTCCTTCCTCTTCAAAGCCCATGACGTGCAATGAAACAGAAAACACACACTGCAGTCATCATCAGAACACGCCACCAAGACCCAGCGCTGGCTATTTATAACTATTGCTCACAATACAAACTCAGAGAGAGAGACAGAGAGAAGAGAGATAGAGACAGATACATAGAGAGAGAGAGACTGAGACAGAGAGAAGAGAGGGAGAGAGAGAGAGACAGAGAGAGAGAGAGAGAGAGAGAGACTGAGACATAGAGAGAGAGAGAGAGAGAGAGAGAAAGAGAGTGAGAGAGAGAGAGAGAGAGAGACTGAGACAGAGAGAGAGAGACTGAGACATAGAGACTGAGACAGAGAGAGAGACTGAGACATAGAGAGAGAGAGACTGAGAAAGAGAGAGAGACAGAGAGAGAGAGAGAGTTGGGGGGGTGATGCTGCCTATTACTAAGCACAGCTGTTTTTGAAACTGCTGAAACTAACCTGGACTGGATATTGTCTGGTTAAAGCAGACTGAACACTCTGCTGAGTGTGCTCCACCGTGAGTGTATAGTGGTCAGTTTGGTTACACCATGCTATATAACCTGGATTCTATCTGATCAGAGAGATAATGTAGATTTGCAGTCAGCCTTATAAGCCCTGACCCACCGACCAGCTACAGCAGTCTCCTCTCTCTCTCTCTCTCTCTCTCTCTCTCTCTCTCTCTCTCTCTCTCTCTCTCTCTATCCCTCCCTCCCCCCCTATCTCTCTCTCGCTCTCCGTTTTGCTGCAGTTCTTTTTTTATGCTGATGAGCAAGAAAAGGAAAAAAAACAGACGAGCAGCTCACTCCAGGGGCACAGCAGTCTCCTGGATTTCCCTCTTTCTCTCTCTCCCCCTCCCTCTCTCTCTCGCATGACCAAGCATGCAGTCGTGAGGCACGGTCGGGCAATACCTCGGACTGTAACAGTTCTGCTCGTTTGGCAGAATGCTTTGCGACTGTGACATAACATTTCTCCTGACATTCAGCGTTTCTCTGCATTGAAACGTGCGACTGAAACTTGTGTTACGAATGGATGGATCCACATGAGAACGCGATTTAGTTTCTCATTGTATGAGGAACGCCGAAACTGTTTATTATATTGTTACATATTCTGTGCTGGAAAAAAATTGACGAGAGTGCTACTTCGTCCTTGTCCCTGTGATCTAAAAAAAAACTCTAAAGTGACTACTTCACTGATTTGTAAGGCGCTGGAAGTCGATTGAAAGTTGCTCTGGATAATGTGTCTGTGACTAAAATGTGTGTAAATGTGGTCTGTTTGGGCCTACTCTACAATATGACAGTCTAAGTTCAAAGTATGTAAACAGGCCTGTCTGACAGTTGTCAATGGCCGTGTCCGAGAGGCATCAAATCCATGATGCATTGTGGGTAAATGGTGACTGACTGACTGATCTACAAGTAATAATGAGTAGTTATTTATGGCGCAAGGTGATTTGTAGATCAGCCAGTCTGCGGTCGGCTGCAATGTGGAACAAGCCCTTTGTCTCTGTGTTACCCAGGAGGACCACCTGATGTGGGCAAGATGATGGGAGGAGACAAGGAGGAGCCCGACCCCGATGCCGAGAAGAAAGAGGAAGAAAGACAAGAGGCTCTGAGGCAGCAGGAGGAGGAGAGGAAAGACAAATATGCAAAGATGGAAGTGGAGAGGGAGTCAATGCGACAAGGCATCAGAGACAAGGTAAACTAAATAATTAACAACACGTGACGGTGAACAGTTATACACACTACCTTTCTATCAGCCGGCAATTTTCGTTCATGTCGGGCCATGAGTTTTTTCTTTACCTCTTGACCTGAGCTGGAAAAACTCCCAGGCTCTAGTTCTTACTAAAAGCAAACAACACTTTTTTTGGGGGAAGTATGCAGATCTGAAGCTGAAAAAGAAAGGAACTTCACAAAGCCTACTTCACCCATACTCTATCAAGATGTTCCAACACACAGCTTTGACCTAGTAAAGTAGCTATGCTTATTGTACTTGTAGGCAGGTAGCTTAGGATTCAAACCCTTTCAAACAGCCTAAATACACTAACAAAAACATTTGAATTACTGTAAGGAAGTGAAAGTGAGTTTGGCCTGACGGTATAGAGCTGCTAGCTATCCTGTTTCCACACCGGCAGAGGCCCCAGTGAGAGCTGCTAGCTAACCTGTTTCCACACTGGCAGAGGCCCCAGTGAGAGCTGCTAGCTATCCTGTTTCCACACCGGCAGAGGCCCCAGTGAGAGCTGCTAGCTATCCTGTTTCCACACCGGCAGAGGCCCCAGTGAGAGCTGCTAGCTATCCTGTTTCCACACTGGCAGAGGCCCCAGTGAGAGCTGCTAGCTATCCTGTTTCCACACCGGCAGAGGCCCCAGTGAGAGCTGCTAGCTATCCTGTTTCCACACCGGCAGAGGCCCCAGTGAGAGCTGCTAGCTATCCTGTTTCCACACTGGCAGAGGCCCCAGTGAGAGCTGGGGTCAGCTGATGGAGCTGTAGTCGAGGCCACTGTTCACTCGCTTGACAGCAACCAAACCATTTTCCCTTTTCACGGCACGGCCCCCAATTTTTTGGAAGTTTAGCGCAGAAAAAATGTCAAACACAACGCGGCTCACTCGAGGCGCTAGGCAAAAATTAAAGGTCAGTTTTAAAACAAAAGAAAAGGGAAACTATTGTAAAATTATGTTTACTCATATCGGGCCACCGGAAGGACTACATTTCCCATGATGCAACGTGTTTAAAGTGGTGCTCCTCTTCAGCTGCCTGATGCACTGCTGCTGCATGATTGCTAGTGGAGGTTGCTATGCAACCACTAGCCACCACAGTGCAGGAAGATAACCGCTAGGGAATAGAGACTCTGAATAGCAGAACGGCAGAGGCAGCCAAAGACAGGATGACCTCTGCCTTCCTGCCCCTTCCCCCCTATCCTCCATCCTTCCCCATCTCACCTCTCTCTCCTTTCCCTCATCCTCAAGGTCGCTGTCTCAACGGACTATAATATCAAGGTTGATGTCAGCTTGGTAGCACTGTCCTACACTCTTAGAAAAATGGTTCCAAAAGGGTTCTTTGGTTGTCCCAATCGGGGCGGCAGGTAGCCTAGTGGTTGGAGGCAGGTAGCCTAGTGGTTAGAGGCAGGTAGCCTAGTGGTTAGAGGCAGGTAGCCTAGTGGTTAGAGGCAGGTAGACTAGTGGTTAGAGGCAGGTAGCCTAGTGGTTAGAGTGTTGGGCCAGTAACCGAAAGGTTGGTAGAACGAGTCCCCGAGCTGATAAGGTAAAAATCTGTCGTCCTGCCCCTGAACAAGGCAGTTAACCCACTGTTTCTAGGCCATCATTGTTCATAACAGACTTACCTAGTTAAATAAAGGTTCAATAAAAAAAATAGGAGAACCCTTTTTGATTCCACGTATAACTATTTTGGGTTCCATGTAGAACCATCTGTGGAAAGGGTTCTACATGGAACTCAAAAGGGTTCTACCTAGAACCTAAAGTGTTCTACATGAAACCAAAAAGTGTTCCTTAAAGTGTTCTCCTATGGGGACAGCTAAAGAACCCTTTAAGGTTCTAGATAGCACTTTTTTTCTAACAGTGTAGTAAAACACAAATAAAGATATATTTATAAGAGACTAGTTGAGGCAGAGGAGAAGAGTTGTAACAGCTCTGTTTTTGGAAGGAATATTATTATTTATTTTTTTGACAGATCCTAAAAATAACCCAAAAAGCACAAAGGCGCTAGTAACAGCTGTGCACAATATGTCAGAGGAAGAAGAGTTGGGTTTCTGTTCTGAGAGATGAATTAATTAGCACAGATTTGTGTTTTCACTCTCTATGTCACACACACACCACACATGCACACAACTCTCTCTGTCACACACACACCACACATGCACACAACTCTCTATTACTTCTAACAGAGTGGGTGACGTCACATCTCCAAGTTTCTGTTATTTAAGTTAGAAATTACATAGGTCTACTGTACAACAATGGCTCACACCCCGTTTGGTATTGAATCCTATCCCAGGTCCCTGTAATATCTAGCCCTGGAATAGCCCTCATCCAGGGTTCCTCAGTTTGTGCAGTAATAAACCTAAATCAAATAATCAAGGTCCTAAGTCTGGACCTTCACTAGCTGAATCAGGTGTGTTACTGCAGGGTAGGAACGAAAGCCTGCACTTCCCTCCCAGTAGTTCATTCAAAAACGTTCAGCGGATTTGCAGGACATATGTCCAAAAACACATTCTGCTTGCACGGCAAGAGGGCGAGTTTTCATCCATCTTTTCCATTTTGAGTTTCTTTTTGTTCCACAAGATGACATGCCATGCATTCTCCCAGCACAGTGAGTGCACAAAGGATGTTATTTTGGTCTAACCCCAGAGGCCCCGTTCCAGTCAGTGATTTTGATTGAATTACAGCGAACATGCAATCAGCATCGAGGTCACAGACCCCGGTAATGTGCAGCAGCACTACAGCATTAGAACAGAATGGGTGCGTTCGAGCGGTAAGCCGAACGAAGCCGACTGTAGACAAAAAGTCGGCGAGTGAAGTCAGGGGAGGTGCATCTGCGATAGCCCGAAAGTCGGACACTGTAGTGGTTTCCCAACCGCAAGGCACAGATCAACATTGTTGCTATTGTTTATTTATTTTTTTATTCTGCAAAAAATGTCTAAATAAACTTTTCTATACCCCCCCCCCCATATCACACACTCACAGACTGAAGACATAGTGTTTGTACAACAATGTATTGGTTAGAGAGAAGTCTCAAATATCACTTCATTTGTATCCCCTGTAGCTTTAAGAATCCTTTGCAAAGTTTGTTCCTGTTTCAGTCAAATTTCTGTCCACGTTCACGTGGGTCAAACAAAAACACCCTAATGACTGGCTGACAAATAGTGCCTCCCACGATGCTGGTGATGGCTGCATGGTGCAGTTGGTGACAAGGCGACTTCATAAAAAAAAACGACATGACCATTGACCAGTAGCGGTGCGTGGGTAAAATCACTGAGGAAGCCAAGCCAAGCCGGTAAAAACTCATATTACAACAGATGTTGTAATAATTGCGTTGTTTGCTCTATAAGCCATTCGATCATACGCCAGCGTGATATACAGTAAGGCCGTGACAACAAGAAGACAAGTCACGCAGCGGCGGAATAAATTCAACTAGATGTACGTTTTTTTCATCAAAAAAACAGATAGCGACATCTGTCTGGTGAAGTCCACAAAGCAAATATTACATACAAACAGTTATATCATCTGCAGTGTGGTCAAAGCAAGTTCATGTTTGACAGTTTACTAAACAACTACTGATTTAGAACCATAGTTAGCGCAGGTCAGCACAAAGACAACAGGAGCACTGCTTTTCCAGCACCATTTAAACTTAAACATTTAAACATTATGTGGCGGTCCATGGTACTGATTTCTGTGTGCGTGTGTCTGTGTGCACAAGTAAAAACCTAGGCTACTACTAGGCTACATCTAGACTAAATATTGAACTTCAATCATCTCAGGCCAGTGGTACAACATGAATTCATGGTTAGATCAGAATCGCCTTCATAATCATTGGCCTGTACAGAGAATTAAGTCAAAACCACAAGTCCAAATCCCCATCTCCATCCATGGCTTAGGAAAGGGCCGATTTAGGAAGTTAGCTAATGCAGGACATCAACACAAGCAGACCGTAAACAGACACGTTTTTCTGAATATTATGTTTTTTGATTGGTCTGAAGCCAAATGCAAACTGGCCTCCCTTGCAGGGCATTTTGCTGCACCAGGACAACCCATAGTTGAGCTCAGCTCAACGCTGATTGGCTAATTATTTTATAATTGTTTTATCAAGGGTGGCCAAATACTTGCTTGCATCAATCAATAAAACGCTACGGCGACAACATGTTATATTCTTTTGGTCCAGACAGTATCAGATACATAGAATACACATACTGAGACAGAGGAGCGCTGTTTCCCTCACTCGGTTGATTTCTCCGGTGAGATTTGCGAATTGACAGAAGACTATGAAAACACAAAGGGAGACAAAAGACAAATTATTTTATAATTGTATTTTTTTTTTTTTTGTCAAATATTTGGGGACGCCTAGCTTCCCTTGGCATCCATGAATACATGCCACTGCCTTTGATCACATGCTTTTTGTAAAGGCCGTGCAATCGACATCTAGTCGCAAGTCAGTCAATTTTCATAACCATAATGCAACACACTTTGAAAGGCAGTGACCAATGACGATCACCGACGTAACAAAAGTGATTTACTGGAACGCGGCCAATGTTTTTGTTGCCAAATTATTGTTAATGCCATTATGAAGTACATAATAACTCCACCCCCACTATCTTTCCTGTATTTCCTGACCTAATGCTTAAATGTTTTGTTATTCTTTACATTATTATGGCATTAAAAGAGAGAGACAATTCCTGTATCACTCCCCACCTCCCTCCTAACCATGTGGCGTTCATAAGAAGCGTATTTTCTGAGACAACGTTATTATAACGCTGTTACGTCGCTATCCGTTTTCTCCAGAGGGCAGTCTGACACAATAATAGTAATCTTTATTATAAAGCTATTATCATGTTTTTCCAGTACGGAATTAAGAAGAGGGAGGAGGCTGAGGCCGAGGCCCAGGCTGCTATGGAGCAGTCTGCAGAGGGCAGTCTGACCCGTCCTAAGTCGTCCGTGCCCAAGGGCTGCGGAGACGACGACGAGGAAGAGGAAAGCATCATGGACACGGTCATGAAATACCTCCCTGGTCCTCTCCAAGACATGCTGAAGAAGTAGCCGAGCAACAACGTGTGTTGGAGTTACATTAGGTTGTTACGGTGTCCTTCTAGGTGAGAGTTTTAGTTTACTTTTCTGCCCCCTTGCAGCAGAGAGTTAGCAACGGAAATTAAAATAAAAAACATTCCTCGCTTCACCTGTTATAGGTTGGTTGGAAAAAATGATAAATGAAAAATAATCATACGTCTTTCTAAAAACAAAAACATCAGAGAATAACACTATAAGCCATATTTTATCTTTAATGGAAAATTGAAGAATCATATCATGATGTTAGGGTAATGTTTGGTTTTGTCTGTGAGGTTTATGTGAAACTGTTTGCACACACGTAAGTACGTATATATGTCCACATACTGTGTCGTCATGTCTAGCCCGGTGTAGCCATACGGTCATGGCGTAGGTCTAAACTAAATTTTATATTCCAATTCTGTGTACCTTATGTCTTTGCATGCCATTTGTCAAGTCAAGTTGTGAATATGTACAATATCATTTTTTCCTCTCTTAGTCACGCAAAACTATATGGCAATAACTCTGATTTTGAATGTGGTTATATTATCATAAGGTATGATGTAATAATGGTTATAAAATGTATGCATTCAGGAATTTCATTTACAGTTTTGGGACGGGGAGGTTGACCAGGGTGTTGCAGTACCACTTAAAACGTTATGCTTCCACATTAAACCGGAATTCAACAACAACGCTATCAGGATTTGCTATATAAAATATATAAAATGTTATTTAATCATGATTTCTAAAGCTATTACAAAATCTGTGTTGACTGGAGGGCTAGCTTTTCCATCACCTGAATAAAAAGGGAAATCTGTTGTTTTCCCACTGAACTGCCAGAAGGTTGGTCAAAGTCAGAATGAGCTAAGAACAGTTTAAGAATGAATAGGGTAATAATGCTTGATAATTCTGTTGTACTTGGTTGTGGGTTGGTTGTAAGAATGTTATGTTGGTAATCAGAATGGAATGCTATGAGCAATAAAGGACCATCATGTATGTTCTGCTTGAGAATTAATAAAACTGGTTCACAGACACAAAGGTTGGTTTTTTTCCAATGCTGTGGGAGGTATTCTTTAGAGAAATTAAACACATTATTTTGAGAAGGATAGGCTATTGTACAATAAATATTAACATAGGAAGCAACTTAAAAAGTTAGCAATATTTGGGTATTCTTAGCAGGAAATATCCAGTCAGCCACCAATCCCAACGGACCAAAGCTTCTTACTTTGGCAGCAGCGGTTGGTCCCATCATGTCTCATTGGGGGGTCTGGCTGACTGGAATTATGTAGTTCTCTCAACTTTCCCCAAGAGGGCGTGTTATACGTGGTTTGGTGCATAGGCCTAGAAGCGTAAAAACAGTACAAATGAACACAGTACACAATACTTTCAAACCTGATTTATCCATGAACAAAAAAAAAGAAATGTGAACTATCTAACAAAAACATACTCAATACTCAAGCAAATACTATAGAGAAAGAACAGCCAGGCTAGGGCAAGGAAAACAGTCATATTCAGCAGTAGTTCATATTGGGATGGGTTGTTGAACACACCATAGTTGTCTCTTTTGACCATACATTAATATACCTCATCAGTAGCATCATGCCCTTTGAATCTGAGGGGGCACGTATCCCCCCTCATCCATCCTTCATCCAATATAATATATATTGTTTATTTTACACAGATTTAATGATAGTATATTGAATTTAGTCATCAGTGCTCCCTTAAAAAACAAATGGTGCATGACACCTCTGATTCCTGACCACATAGCAACAATACCTGAAGGAGTGTTCATTAAGGAAAAATCTCATAGGATTTTACAACAGGCAGGACAAGTCGTTTGTCTTTATACTTTTTCTTGGGCTTTGATAGGCTACAGAGTGATTACAGTGAATTCATAGTTTGCACACTTTCGGGTTGCAGACACATTCAACTGGCAGCATTTCTACCAGTGTAACTGAAAACAGGGGAGGGGGGAATGCTGAAACTCCCTTTACTGTGTAACTAAAGTAATCATTTAACATAATCAATCATAACTTGCCATGATGACACGTCATCACATCTGCCGGGTTTAAGTACTGATTCCAAATCAGCTTCAGTCATAGAGACGGCCACTAAGAGCTGGTCCTATATCAGTTTGTCCATCAGTGACCAACAAACTGGTGAACAAGCTTCTAGTGTACAAAACATTAGGAACACCTTCCTTATGCATTTGACCCCCCCCCCCTCTTGATACACCAAGGGGCTGTTGAGTGTGAAAATACCAGCAGCGTTGCAGTTCTTGACACACTCAATCCAGTGCGCCTGGCACCTACTACCATACCCCGTTCAAAGGCACTTAAATATTGTCTTGCCCATTTGCCCTCTGAATGGCACACATACACAATCCATGTCTCAATTGTCTCAAGGCTTCAACATCCTTCTTTAGCCTGTCTCCTCCCCTTCATCTACACTGATTGAAGTGGATTTAACAAGTGTTATCAATAAAGGATCATAGCTTTCACCTGGTCAGTCTAAGTAGATATCGACTTCGTCACAAAACTGATCTAGAACCAACGCTTAGTAGCAACCTCTCTCTGTGTAAGGTTTGACTGAGAAGACAAACTGACTAGAGATCAGTAATACTACAGAATTTACATCATAGTGGACAAACTGATCTAGGACCAGCTTTTAGTGGCTGTCTCTACGGGGTAAACTTTGACAAACAAACAACTTACACCCCAAAATGTTTTAAATCTGCAACAATTCCTCTGAACATAGCTTCTATGTACTGTAATGTGCCTTTGTTTACATACAGCGTGAGCTGCAGACTAACAAATGATCTTATATGAACCTCACACTGAAAAACATTACGTTATGTGGTTGGGAAATGCTGAAATACATAATGTTGTATTAACGTCATAACCAAGTTAAGTCATTTACATTTTAGTCATTTAGCAGATGCTCTCATCCAGAGCGACTTCCAGGAGAAATTAGGGTGAAGTTTACTGGCCCAATGCTCTTAACCGTTAGGTTACCTGCTGCCCATGGCATGTGGTACAATATACATTATGGGTGTGACACCATTTAATCTCCAACCACAACAAGTTAATCTTCAGTAAACAAACTAACAACAAAATAAATATTTTCTGTATGGGTGGGCTGCTTCTCTATGTCACAATTACCAGATATTATTATTACTGAAGATACCTAAACCGACATCAGTAGAAAACTGTGAAGGAAAAAAAACAATAGTAGATCAACTCCATGCCACAGTAGGAACAAGATTTTCCAAAGCCCCTGACATTCGAATTGGAACAATTTCTGTCATCGCGGAGAGGTCGAGGTTAGGGTTGGGGAAGCAGGGGTTGATGGGATATCTGTTGAAGGGCGTCTGGCTGAATATGGGGCTGGGCGGAGCCGAGCAGTGCTGCCGCCTGGCACGGCGCTACACGCTTGTCCGACACTTGGGGAAGATGGGACCTCCTTCAAGCCTTCTCTTTCTTACTGTGGTCAGATAAGAAGAAATTGAAAATTAGACCAACTATTAAAACAGATCAGTACCTTCTGTGTCTTCTGTAAAATCTGGTTTTATTCAAACAACAAATACTTGACTCAAAGGAATGGCAATGAAGGAAGAGTTTGAAGTAAGAAAATCAGTTTGAAAGATTTGGGAGCAGAAAAAAACCCTGTTCCAAAGGTTTGAAAGAGCCAGTTAAGAAGAAAATAGAAGCTCTAACTGTAAAAAGCCCTTAAGCAAGCAGTCCCCTACAGTGAAGACCCACTTAAGAACTACTGAAGAAAGATTGCCAGATCTGCCACTGTTGGGAAGAGAAGAGATGACGAGGAGGAATGGAAGGCACAACGCAGGGAGTTGTTGGTAGAACTCTAGGAAAAGAAGCGGTGGGTTGAAGAGGTAGGACGAGGAAGACGATACAACGGCTGTCTTTACTTTCTTGGTCTTGGTGAGTTTCGGCTTGAACCTTTTACCAAATGCCCTCTCCAGTTCCGGCACGGACAGAGTGAGGGTAAAGGAACCGTCCGAGTGATGATCAGATCGGATTACGCGAGCTGCAACACAACAGTGGTAAACATATAAACAAACATAGACACACACACAAACACGAGCAATATGAGTGAAGCACACGCACACACTTACACACAAACAGTGAGTGACAGTTGACAGATCTGACATACATTCTCTTTCACTCACTCTTGAAGAGAAAAAGTATTATTATCAAATAGACGTCAACAAAGAAGAGAGCGCCTTATGCACATCTTTGGTGGAAGAGTCACCGAGTAGAACTGGTACCATGCTGTGTTCAAGAGAAATGTAATCGTTATGTAAAACAACACGATGACACATTGCTGTTTGTGTGCAAACTAGGTCAATCGTTTCGTTCCAAGTGATTAATACAAGACCATCTCTTATTTTTTTTTACAGTCTTTGTTACAAGACCTGACGTGTCTTTGATCATGTGTTTTGGACCCCAAAGCATGTAGCCCGGTGACTCACACTAAGTTCTTCCGCTGCTCTGTCGTTCGCTGCAGACTTTATTCTGAGACTGCCGTCACTGAAGTCGTTTGTGGTGTCGAGGGGCACGAGGGGTGTTGTACTAAACAAAGTCATCATCGATTGGATCATCTCTAACCAATCGGAGTATCAAAGCCAATGATGAATTTTCAAACCGCCGCTTTACCCACGTGCGTTCTGGCTCTGGCCCAACCCATGGGTTTCTGGACCAATCAGACAGCCCCGAATGTGTTAGGCAACAACCCAAGTCCCTGAATAGACCAATTTGAGTGCACATCCCAAATGGCATCCTATTCCCTATACCGTGCACTACTTTTGACCAGAACCCTACTGTACGGGTTAGTGAACTATAAAGGGAATAAGGTGCCATTTGGGACGCAGGCCCATGTCTCTAGTGGTGTCTCAGCTGTTGTGAGGGATCACACTGGGAAGTCTGGGAGTGTTTCACTGGAACACCACTTTAGTTCTAGCGATGTCATCATCCAGGAAGGGATCCAAACAGCCGAGTGTTGTGATTGGCTTGGCTCCTCCCATTATTTAGTTACATAAAACAGCGATGGTGAATCAAGATGGATTACAATAGGCTACTACGGGGTCTAGTTACATCTGATGCATGCTCTGCACCTTCTCTAGCAGGTTTTATTAGTTCAATGTTGTTTGGGAAAATGGAATGAGCGGGCGGGTGGGTGGGCGGGTCAGTGAGTGTACGAACATCTCTAAGGTTGTGAGTACCGATGGGAGAGAGTGAGTATAAAAGAGAGATTTTAATCTATTGTTTGTGAGTGAGTCTTTGAACCTCAATCTCAGCCAGGTTGTTAGCATTAGGGCTAGCAGAACCTCAATCTCAGCCAGGTTGTTAGCATTAGGGCTAGCAGAACCTCAATCTCAGCCAGGTTGTTAGCACTAGGGCTAGCAGAACCTCAATCTCAGCCAGGTTGTTAGCATTAGGGCTAGCAGATCCTCAATCTCAGCCAGGTAGTTAGCATTAGGGCTAGCAGATCCTCAATCTCAGCCAGGTAGTTAGCATTAGGGCTAGCAGAACCTCAATCTCAGTCAGGTTGTTAGCATTAGGGCTAGCAGAACCTCAATCTCAGTCAGGTTGTTAGCATTAGGGCTAGCAGAACCTCAATCTCAGCCAGGTTGTTAGCATTAGGGCTAGCAGAACCTCAATCTCAGCCAGGTAGTTAGCATTAGGGCTAGCAGAACCTAAATCTCAGCCAGGTTGTTAGCATTAGGACTAGCAGAACCTCCATCTCAGCCTGGGTGTTAGCATTAGCTCTAGCAGAACCATCATCTCACCCAGGTCGTTGTTGTTCATCATGGCGTTGGAGCCCCTCAGCCTGGGGCCCTGCTGGGTAAAGTGGTAGCCAAACTTCAACAACGTGGTGTTCTTCTCCAGCATGCTGGCTATCTCCATCTCCACCTTGTTACCTAGCGGCTGGCTCTGGATGAAGGGGAGAGGGGGAAATCAGACCTGGGTTCAAATAGTATTTGTTTCCTTACAAACTGAGCATTTGATTGAGCCTGTCTGCACTGTCAGATGGGCAGCTTAAATAACTGGTGGGGGAAAAAAATGGACATAGAAGGAATCACCCAGCGGGTAAAACTGGTTGAAATGACGCCATTACAAACCAGTTTAAAACCAGACATTACATCATGTAAACCAGTAAACCTAGATGATTTCCCAATGTCCAGTTTGAAATAACTGGTTACAATGCCATTTCCGGTTGTCATTTCAACCGGCTTGTCCGCTGGGTAACGTTCATCCATGACTCAGCACAATGAATAAATTAAGGTAAAGTTGTTAGCAAAGTGTATAAATATAAAACTTTACGGAATCAAAGAGATTCAGCATAGTTTATGTTAGGAAAAATGATTCACTGGCAAGAAGTTGCCCAGCGTGAGCAAAACTGGTTGAAATTAGGTCGTTGCATCAACCAGATTTCAACCAGTTTTGGCTGCAATCTGGTTAAGCAGGTTGCAATGATGTCCTTTCAACCAGTCTTGCCCACTGGGAAGGAATAACGGCTACTAAGTTTTCGCACTAGCAGAAATATTACACCACAATGAATGAATTTAATGATTTGCTTTTTACAATCTGACCCTGTTGAAACAGTAGACTCAAGTGGTCCTTGTGACGTCTTATTGTAACTGGCTGGGTTGGCTACCGTGTCGGAAAAAATTGGGCGATTCCTCACGAAACCAGGACAAAAAAAGACCATGATTTCTTTGGGATTTTCCCAAAATGTTCTCCATAGAATGGTCCTTTGGAAGGAAAAAATTGTTGACGTATATTTGACATTTGGCATCTTAAAGCATCAATGAGAAATATATGTGACATTTTTGCATTACCCAGGCCTCCAATAACGATTGTGCTGTATTTCATTGTACCTGGTTGTCAATCTTGAGTTCCTGCAGGGTTGTGTTGGACTGCAGTGAGGCGATGAGAGCCAGGATACCCGTCCCTGTGATGAAGTTGGATTCTATGTTCAGACTCTTCAGTGTGGTGTTCCCCTTCAGCATCTCTGCCAGGGCCTGAGGCACAGCAAATGGGGACAGTATATTTATACGGGCTATAATTACAGGCATGTCTGTGTCTGAAATGGCACCATTTTCCCTATATACATGTAGCAGTGTTCCTTCCGTCCCTCTCCTCGCCCCAACCTGGGCTCGAACCAGGAACCCTCTGCACACATCAACAACTGCCTCCCACGAAGCATCGTTACCCATCGCTCCACAAAAGCCCGCGGCCCTTGCAGAGCAAGGGGAACAACTACTTCAAGGTCTCAGACAGAGTGACGTCACCGATTGAAACACTATTAGCGACCACCCCGCTAACTAGCTAGCCATTTCACACCGGTTACATAGTTTGGACACACCTACTCATTCAAGGGTTTTTCTTTATTTTTACTATTTTCTACATTGTAGAATAATAGTGAAGACATCAAAACTATGAAATAACACATATATGGAATCATGTAGTAACTTAAAAAAGTGTTAAACAAATCAAAATACATGTTATATTAGAGATTCTTCAAAGCAGCCACCCTTTTTCTTGATGACAGCTTGCACACTCTTGGCATTCTCTCAACTTGCTCTCATGAGGACCGAAACAGGAAAGGAAGACCCAGAGTTACCTCTGCCGCAGAGGATAAGTTCATTAGAATTACCAGCCTCAGAAATTGCAGCCCAAATAAATGCTTCACAGTGTTCAAGTAACAGACACATCTCAACATCAACTGTTCAGAGGAGACTGCGTGAATCAGGCCTTTATGGTCAAATTGCTGCAAAGAAACCACTACTAAAGGACACCAATAAGAAGACGAGACTTGCTTGGGCCAAGAAAACAGAGCAATGGACATTACACCAGTGGAAATCTGTCCTCTGGTCTGATGAGTCAAATTTGACATTTTTGGTTCCAACCGCTGTGTCTTTGTGAGACGCAGAGTAGGTGAACGGATGATCTCCGCATGTGTGGATCCCTCCATGAAGCATGGAGGAGGAGGTGTGATGGTGCTTTGCTGATGACACTATCAGTGATTTATTTAGAATTCAACACTTAACCAGTATGGCTACCACAGAATCCTGCAGCGATATGTCATCCCATCGGGTTTGCGGGACTATCATGACCCAACACACCTCCAGGCTGGGTAAGGGCTATTTAACCAAGAAGGAGAGTGATGGACTGCTGCATCAGAAGACCTGGCCTCCACAATCACCCGACCTCAACCCAATTGAGATGGTTTGGGCTGAGTTGGACCGTAGAGTGAAGGAGAAGCAGCCAACGTGCAAAGCTGTCATCAAGGCAAAGGGTGGCTATTTTGAAGAATCTCAAATATAAAATGTATTTTGATTTGTGTTACACTTGTTTGGTTACTACATGATTCCATATGTGTTATTTCATAGTTTTGATGTCTTCAATATTATTCTACAATGTAGAACATAGCAAAAATAAAGAAAAACCCTTGAATGAGTAAGTGTGTCCAAACTTTTGACTGGTACTGAATTTTTTTACCAGGCCACAGGCCCAGGTATCAATGCCACGGGAGGTCATTTATTTTCCATTGAATTTCCAGATGGAGATTACTTTTTAATTAACACTTGGAGACGTGTGCATTCACATTGTCTGATGGAACTGCTACAATATTTGTGCAGGTGATTTGCTACAGACATAACAGCAATACTCACAAAGGCTACGGGATCATTACTCCTGGTTCCCACGATGCTGAAGCGTTCCACTACAGTGTTGTCTATCAGGGCGTCTGCATAGGCCTTCAGTGTCTTCACGGGAATGTTCTGGAACACAAGAGGCAATACTTCAATCAATAAAGCCACACACACACACACACACACACACACACACACACACACACACACACCGACTGTTGAAATCGGACTGACTACAAATGCATTTGAAAAAGACTGGAGAATAACCTAACTATAAGGTTGACTCCAGAGTAGAGGTTTGCCCTGACCTCTTGAAGTCAGACTGAGAATAGTGTGGTACTATGAGAATACGTGTCTCTCCTATGTGGGTCCAGTGTGGCTCGGTTGGTAGAGCATGGCACTTGCAATGCCAGGGTTGTGGGTTTGATTCCCACGAGGAACCAGTATGAAAATGTATGCACTAACTACTGTAAATCACTCTGGATAAGAGCGTCTGCTAAACGACTAAAGAGGGAAAAAAGGAAATAAAATGTATAGAAGGAGGACATATTAACATCTTATACATCAATTGAACTGACCGTGTGCGTGAAAATCAATGTAATGTAGAACCTTGATGTTGTTGAGGTTGACCTCCAGCAGGTCAGGGTCGTTCCTCTGCATCCTCAGCAGCGTCTCCTCCACGTCAGTAGAGTTGGGCTGCTCATCAGGCACAGGCTTATACTGAGTACACTGGATAACACCTATAGGAAAACACAGGCTTATACTGAGTACACTGGATAACACCTATAGGAAAATACAGGCTTATACTCAGAACACTGGATAACACAGACAACAGAAAATATGTTATTATCAATACGTACAGTGCATTCGGGAAAGTATTCATATCCCTTGACATTTTCCACATTTAGTTACGTTACAGCCTTATTCTAAAATGGATTCAATAGATGTTTTTCCTCATCAATCTATACACAATGACCCATAATGACAAACCAAAAACACGATTTTAGATTTTTTTTTTCTCTCTTATGTATTAAAAATAAAAAACAGAAATACCTTATTTACATAAGTATTTAGACCCTTTGCTAGGAGACTCAAAATTGAGCTCAGGTGCATCCTGTTTCCATTGTTCATCCTTGAGATGTTTCTACAACTTGATTGTAGTCCACCTGTGGTAAATTCAATTGATCGGACATGATTTGGACAGGCACACGCCTGTCTATATAAGGTCCCACATTTGACAATGCATGTCAGAGCAAAAACTATGCCATGAGGTCGAAGGAATTATCCGTAGAGCTCCGAGACAGGATTGAGTCGAGGCACAGATCTGGGGAAGGTACCAAAAAATGTCTGCAGCATTGAAAGTCCCCAAAAACACCGTTTGGAACCACCAAGACTCAGCCCGGCCAAACTGAGCAATCTGGGGAGAAGGGCCTTGGTCAGGGAGGTGACAGAGCTCCAGAGTTCCGCTGTGGAGATGGGAGAATCTTCCAGAAGGACAACCATCTCGGCACCACTCCACCAACCATGCCTTTATGGTAGAGTGGCCATACAGAAGCCACTCCTCAGTAAAAGGAATACGACAGCCGGTTTGGAGTTTGCCAAAAGGCACCTAAAGGACTCTCAGACCATGAGAAACAAGATTATCTGGTCTGATGAAACCAAGATTGAACTATTTGGCCTGAATGCCAAGCGTCACGTCTGGAGGAAACCTGGTACCAACCCTATGGTGAAGCATGGTGGTGGCAGCATCATGCTATGGGATGTTTTTCAGCAGCAGGGACTGGGAGAGACTAGTCAGGATTGAGGGAAACATGAACGGAGCAAAGTACAGAGAGAGCCTTGATGAAAACCTGCTCCTGAGCACTCAGGACCTCAGACTGGGGCGAAGATTCACCTTCCAACAGGACAACAACCCTAAGCACACAGCCAAGACAATGCAGGAGTGGCTTCAGGACAAGTCTCTGAATGCCCTTGAGTGGCCCAGCCAGAGCCCAGACTTGAACCCGATCTCAAATCAAAATCAAATCAAATGTTCTTGGTCACATACACATGGTTAGCAGATGTTAATGCGAGTGTTGTGAAATGCTTGTGCTTCTAGTTCCGACCATGCAGTAATATCTAATAAGTAATCTAACAATCTCTGGAGAGACCTGAAACTAGCCGTGCAGTGCTCCCCATCCAACCTGACAGAGCTTGAGAGGATCTGCAGAGAAGAATGGGAGAAACTCCCCAAATACAGGTGTGCCAAGCTTGTAGTGTCATATCCAAGAAGACTTGAGGCTGTAATCGCTGCCAAAGGTGCTTCAACAAAGTACTAAGTAAAGGGTCTGAATACCATTTTTTTTTTAAATACATTTGCAAAACTTTCTAAAAACCTGTTTTTGTCTTTGTCATTATGGGGTATTGTGATGTCATTATGGGGTATTGTGATGTCATTATGGGGTATTGTGATGTCATTATGGGGTATTGTGTGTAGATTGATGAGGGGGGAAAAAACAATTGAATACATTTTATAATAAGGCTGTAATGTAACAAAATTTGGAAAAAGTCAAGGGGTCTGAATACTTTCCGAATGCACTGTATATCATGTAAATCAGTAATAACAAATGCACTATTGGTGTTGAAAGTCGAAAGTTAATAAATATTTGCTGCACTTAAAGTTTGTTTGGCTAAATCAGCAAGTATTTAAATGATATTATTTAACGTCAGAAATGTTGCAACGGAGGATTGTAAAAGTCTTCAAGTCTTCAGGAACAGGAACATTTTGTCCAGTTCTCTTTGGACCTTTTTGACGTTGGTTCCATTCATGTTTTACTTTTAACTTCCCTGAACTGTCTGAAACACGTACGCTTCGGTGCCACTCTTTCTCAAATCCACTTGAAAAAAAAACAACCTAATAAGTACAATACATGAAAGGATAAACAGATGAATCGTTGTTAAAACGATGCCCGAGAGCTTTGGCACTGACAGGAGGGATACAGACACACACACACACACACACACACACGGTACACTTACTGTTAAGGCCTTGTTTGTTGACTATATTGCTGCTGGCCAAAGCCTCGTAGTACTGTTGGTTACTCATCAGAGTGTGCATTCCCAGAATGGCTGGAGGAAGAGAAGAGTTAGAGAGATGGACAAAAGGAGAGAGAAGGAGAACAGGAAAGAAACATTAAGTGAGAGAAGTGGAGAGAGAAGGAGGGAGAGAAGGAGGGAGAGAGAGAGGGGGCAGAGAGAGTACATTGTGTCAAATGACGTGAACACTGAGGGATAAACACAGAAGAGTTGACGTGGGTTTAGTGCCAACGCTCTCCTTAGGTCAGCATATGATGTTTACTTGGCTAAGACAGCAGACACCCACAAGTGGGCCTTGAGAGCTGCCTCGTTCAAACTCGCAAACATCCAAGCCAAACTATCGGCTCGCAAAACATTTCACACACAGCAGTAGACAGTCATCCCTGTCGTAGCCAGACATACAAAAGAACAACACTTGCGTCGATGCCAGCGTCTGCAAGTCATTATACATTTGTTTAAATAGCACGTGTCACTGTTGCAGACGTCACACAATGCAGACATTATTCTCCCTGGGTTTGGTGTCCTCTGCTGCCACAGTTAGAACGGTCCCTATGAACTGCAGGAACATGCTTGGCTAGTCAATATGTTTTTGATTATCGCAAAGATCACAGTTTTAACTTTCATTTTAACCTTAGTTTAATCTTTGCCCCCTCTCTTTTGCTGTTCAGAGTCCTTAGGTTTTTGAAAAGCGCTTTAAATCAAATGTATTATTATTATTAGTAGTAGTAGTTTTATCTTGTGTTCAGTTTGATGGGAAAACTCAAATAAAATGTGCTTTCTGGACCACCGTAGACGGACAAAAGAGAGCAGCTCAGCAGAAAAGCAACAACAAAAAGAGCCGGTGAATTATCTGTCAGAACAGTTCGTTTTCTTTGAGATAAACAACGGAGAACGAGTGGTCCATTTTAAGCAGCCGTGACGACTTAGTTGGTAACTCATCATGAGGAGGCTATGGATTCATTTCAAACCATTGGAAATGTCTGGAAGGACCCCAAACAAAACGCTGGCAAACAAACCACTAGTCACTGATTAACACTAACACTTAGTGAAGCGGCGAGAAATGCAGTCAACTAGTGTGCAGCTAGTGTTAGGGCCGGGACGATAGCAGTATATGAACCAGCAGTACAGAGGCAAAAATGAAAACACCAAGCAGACAACTCTTTGGTTCTTTAAAAACCTGCTGTATGTAACATATTGTGTGCTTCAGTTTGGAAATTAAATAAATGGGACTCATAATGATGTTCGTTTCCAGCCTTAGAGCTGTTTTCCTAAAGAAGTTCAATTCGCTTCGTGTTTTACTTCCTTGCCACGATACTAACGAGTACTGGTATCGTCCTGGCCCTAGCTAGTGTGTGGGCTGGAAAATACCGCGGCTGCTTGTCATAAGGCCCAGAGAGAGGGCAACCATGGTGTCCAACAGCAGAGAGGAGCAACAATGGAAGGGGTGATGACGATGGCAGCATACGAGGGGAACAGGGAGAAGGAGGAGAGGAAGGGTGGCATCACTAGAAGAGATAGAGGAGAGTTAGAGAGAATAGGAGGAAGTTACTGACGGAGGATTGGAGGAGTCAACAGTGAAGTTGATTTAGTGTCAGTGATCGTTCTAAAGTGACTGTTTAGTTAGCATGGATTTCGGCTTATTAGCTGAAGAAGGTGAATAGACTGAAAATAAAAGATAGCGGAAAATATGGCAAAAAGGGATCTGTTTACGTCTGTCTGTAAATGGGTGTGTGCACGTGAAGGTGCATGTCTTTCTACCGGCAATGTCACAGATCTCAGCGTCGCTGGCGTTGGCCAGTGCTTCCTCCAGCTCTGGCTCCAGAGTCACATTCTCCATGATGGGGTCCACCATCTTCTTAGGTATAAAAACCTTACCTGGAAGATAGGGGACAATCATTAATACAATACATGCCACTATTCATCTCCACCCGGCACAGCCAGAAGAGGACTGGACACATCTAGGAGCCTGGTTCCTCTCTAGGGACTTTTCACCTAGCCACCGTGCTTCTGAATCTGCATTGCTTGCTCTTTGTGATTTTAGGCTGAGTTTCTGTAAAACACTTTGTGACAACTGTTGATGTAAAAAGGGCTTCATAAAATAAATTTGATTGATTTTGATATATTTATTACTACTACTATTCTTACTACTACCATCCCACTACTATACTAGCTCGATTCTAATGAAACGTTTTAACTGGTAATTTGACTGCAGGAAAGCAGAAACGTCAATGCATCGATACTAAAATAGACTGGTCATTACCCAATCACCAGTAGCCAACTACCATTATACAGTGAACATGACCATCCATTCTGTGAGGAAAACTTCTGTTTTGTTTTCCATCTAGGTTACACCGCCTGATAATGGAAAATACAAGGCTGAGATGCAATATCATCTTACGTCATGGGGCGCTTCTCATATCGTCACTCAGAGTGAGCTGTAAAAAGCCTGTTGGGACAGATGGGGTGAAGACCTCCTCGTGTTATACCCAGCCATGTCTGACATGTAGCGCCCCACGTCACGCCGCCCCGGCCAAGCCACAGGACACCGGAACAGGATTATGTAAATGAACACTGGGGGGAGGGGGGGCTGCAGTGACAGGCTGTGTGTGTGTGGTCCAATTATCGACTGTTCTCCCAAAGTTTGCAGACTGTGCACTTGTCTTGCACACTCCCTGTCATGGATCTCAAAGGAATCATTGGCTGGAGGGAGTAAAATCCATAACGGGAAGTGTGCAAGTGCAGACTTTGGGAAAAGATCATTGGGACGTAGCCACAGTCTACCGTATCTGATCTAGGATCATATTCCTCCCTGTCCATGTAATCATATTGATTTGGCTCTAAAAGGCTAAACTGATCCTAGAACAGCACTCCTATTCTGAGACGCTTTATGAATACATGCCCAGAGGTCTGAGGTCTTACTCATATCAGTCTCAATTACAGCACCGTCCGTCCTACTGGCTTTGACTGTAGCCTGGATTATCTGTTCTGGGGTCTGTGGAACCAGTGGAGAGGTTCCAACTGGAAAGTCACCTCACCTTCAGGCTAGCTGCCAGAATGTAGCAGGATGTTCGTCTCGGTGGTTGGTCGGTACCTGTCACCTATCAGGCTTGGCTGAGACACAGTGCTTGCTTGAGTGTTTGAGATCAACTACATTGCAGCCGGACTGCACAGAATCAGTGATCTACAAATCACCTCGCATCCCAAATAATACTCCGTATGTGATCAAGATTAGAGATTCCCGGGCCTTACCTCGCTAAAACTGATCCCCCCAGACTGTACGCCGTCTGGCGGACACACAGAGAGGCAGGCTGATACCCAGCAGGCTACATCTACACCTGAGTGGATCTGGAATGAGTCAGCTGGCACCAGGCCCTGATTTCTGCCTGGATATGTACAGATATAAGGAAGGGCGAACTAGAGGACTCAATTGCGGCAGGCCCAGTTTCCCAGAACCAGACTGTCTGAGATCATAATTGGTCTGATAGGTAGGCAGACTCAGCTCAGGCAGTTTCGTAACTGGATATGTCCAGATATAGGCAAGAACAGATGAACCAGCATAGAAACTGGGTTGCGACTGGGTCCAGTTTCCTGGAACTAGATATTGTCTGAGACCACTGATTGGTCCTGATGGATGTAAGACTTTAGGCCTTCATTTACATGGCTGTAATGTTCTGAAAATATGAGTATCTCGGCTCGCTGACAGTAGGGTTCACCTCACAAGGTTATTATCACTGCTTATATGTCCCTGGCCACGGTCCATGTTGGCCTTCAGCCACTTCCCCTAGCCAAGCTAGCCCCTATCCCTTATGTGTTCATAGATCTGACAGGATTACATGTAAACAATAGGAGGATGGCTCCACCCCACAAGGGGAGATTATGCCATATTGGTTACACCTATCTGGAGTATGAACCAAAATGGAACTGGGCTCCTACCACACTTCTCAATGAGGAAACATGGAATTTTAGATTACTTCCTTGACTGAATTGAAATCGAATGGGGTTCGGCACGGCACAGCGCTATGGCAGTGCTCAGATCAGATCTAACAGGGTCCTACCTCTCTTCTCTCCAGTGAAGCACAGGCCTATAGTGGTATTCTATCCTGCTGGGGCCTGCGGTCATACCTCTCTTCTCTCCAGTGAACGGAACCAGGTCCTCCTTGTCAGGGTGTTCGTTGGCCTGCTTCTCCAGGTGGGCTACCAAGTTCTCTCTCTGGAAGATTCCGGTCGGCGCCTTCTTGGTCTGATCCTTCTGCCTCATCCCGGCCGGCAACAGGGCATTCTAAAGACAGGAAGTATTTATCATTGGCCGATAATGCTAACAATGGGTTGCACTTACACTAGGTAAGAGGGTATTCTAACCACAACGAAGGATTGTCATTGGCCAATAATGATAGCAATGGGTGGGATTGCACTTTCTTATATACTACATTTCCGCCCACTCTCGAAACATTAAACATTGAGATAGTAACACACTTCCTAGTGTGACGTATAGCCGAATGTAAGAGTGAAAGGACACACACAATCACTAACTGTGTTAAAATAACACGAACAGAAATAACAAAGGCAGTTCCCAGACAGCTATTCTTAGACCGCAGCATGCTAAACCAGGTCCATATTATAGCGATAGACCGATATCTTATCTTTCAGCACCTACAGTGCACTGGCCACTTAAAGACAGCGTAGTATTTATACCTGACCTATCAGTTTAACTCTTTAACATCCAGATCTCCAGATCTCTGTGGATATCGTCAAAAAGTCAAGGAAAGACAGCCTAGCACCACTAGATGCACGCACACGCACACACACACACTCCCCCAGTCATCTAAGCCTGGGCTGGCTCTCCTGGTATTGCAGGCGTCCAGACTTGATGTGCGCTGTCGACCATTCATCATAACCCTACTACAGCTTGTGTCAACACCACTACGGATGAACTACTTATGGATGAAGATGAAGTCAAGCACCGCTGCATTATATATATATATATATATATATATATATATATATATATATATATATATATATATATATATATATATATATATATATATATATGATAGGCCTATAACTTAACATATATTATATTATAAATAACAGATGAGGTCTACACTCTGAGAAATTGCTGTTTTTCTCGACTTTCACTGGGAAGTTGGTTTGAGGATCACTGTATTGTTTAGACCTAAAACTGCATATTAGAATTGAATATACAGTGATAGGCTAATATATGATATCAACGTGATATGATAGGTTAATATGTTCATGCTCTATGAAAAAAAGAATTGCTGAAATCTGAAATCAATCTGACAGACTTTGGCTACATCATCCAACAACGCTTCCAGCTAAGATCTACTCATGACTAAGTTGGTTTGAGTATCATTTGTCAGTCTTAGTCTGTGGGAGAATCTCAATTGCAAATTCCTCAAGTCCTCGCTTCCTTCTTAAAACCCATTGGATGAGAAAGCCATCTCCTACAATGGGTTTAGAGGAGGCAAGAGGACGCAATTGAGATTCTCCCTATGTTTCTCAAATGGCACCCTAATGCCTATATAGTGAGCTACTTTTAACCAGGGCTCTGGTACACCTGTAAACCTTAATATCTGAGCGTTATACCACAATCTACTTCATAGAGGGTTGTATGTTTGGTTTAAGGATCCTTTTACAGTCCTAGACTTTTGAACGTGATAGCGTGATTAAATGCACTGTTCTGTTACCGACCATCTCTCATCTCTGTTGAGCTTGTAAAAAGATAAAATGTTTTAGACTTACGTCAGGATCTAACTCCTCCAGCTCATCCTCCAGCCTCTGTAGCTCTTCCTCTGAGAGTTTCCTCAGTAGTTCATCCTCGTCCACGTCCCTGTAGTTCACTAGTTCCTTCTTATAGGAGGTGGACATGGCGGCGCGATAGAATTCCAACGACTCCCCAAAAAACTACGATAAAAAAGGCAACTAAGTGCCCAGCAACGTTTTCAAAAGGAAGTCTGCAAGAACGTGGATGAAAAACAAACGAGACAAGGTTTAGTCAATATGGTTCGATTGGTCAACCAGCTGGATCCTAAGGTAGACCTACTGTACATCCAGTTAGACCTACTAGCTGAGTCATAAGGTAGAACTACTGTACATCCAGTTAGGCCTACTAGCTGAGTCAACCAGCTGGATCCTAAGCTGGATCCTAAGGTAGACCTACTGTACATCCAGTTAGACCTACTAGCTGAGTCATAAGGTAGACCTACTGTACATCCAGTTAGACCTACTAGCTGAGTCATAAGGTAGACCTACTGTACATCCAGTTAGACCTACTAGCTGAGTCATAAGGTAGACCTACTGTACATCCAGTTAGACCTACTAGTTGAGTCATAAGGTAGACCTACTGTACATCCAGTTAGACCTACTAGCTGAGTCATAAGGTAGACCTACTGTACATCCAGTTAGACCTACTAGTTGAGTCATAAGGTAGACCTACTGTACATCCAGTTAGACCTACTAGCTGAGTCATAAGGTAGACCTACTGTACATCCAGTTAGACCTACTAGCTGAGTCATAAGGCAGACCTACTGTACATCCAGTTAGACCTACTAGCTGAGTCATAAGGTAGACCTACTGTACATCCAGTTAGACCTACTAGCTGAGTCAACCAGCTGGATCCTAAGCTGGATCCTAAGGTAGACCTACTGCACATCCAGTTAGACCTACTAGCTGAGTCATAAGGCAGACCTACTGTACATCCAGTTAGACCTACTAGCTGAGTCATAAGGTAGACCTACTGTACATCCAGTTAGACCTACTAGCTGAGTCATAAGGTAGACCTACTGTACATCCAGTTAGACCTACTAGCTGAGTCAACCAGCTGGATCCTAAGCTGGATCCTAAGGTAGACCTACTGCACATCCAGTTAGACCTACTAGCTGAGTCATAAGGTAGACCTACTGTACATCCAGTTAGACCTACTAGCTGAGTCATAAGGTAGACCTACTGTACATCCAGTTAGACCTACTAAGCGGAGTCATAAGGTAGACCTACTGTACATCCAGTTAGACCTACTAGCGGAGTCATAAGGTAGACCTACTGTACATCCAGTTAGACCTACTAGCTGAGTCATAAGGTAGACCTACTGTACATCCAGTTAGACCTACTAGCTGAGTCATAAGGTAGACCTACTGTACATCCAGTTAGACCTACTAGCTGAGTCATAAGGTAGACCTACTGTACATCCAGTTAGACCTACTAGCGGAGTCAACCAGCTGGATCCTAAGGTAGACCTACTGCACATCCAGTTAGACCTACTAGCTGAGTCATAAGGTAGACCTACTGTACATCCAGTTAGACCTACTAGCTGAGTCATAAGGTAGACCTACTGTACATCCAGTTAGACCTACTAGCTGAGTCATAAGGTAGACCTACTGCACATCCAGTTAGACCTACTAGCTGAGTCATAAGGTAGACCTACTGTACATCCAGTTAGACCTACTAGCTGAGTCAACCAGCTGGATCCTAAGGTAGACCTACTGCACATCCAGTTAGACCTACTAGCTGAGTCATAAGGTAGACCTACTGTACATCCAGTTAGACCTACTAGCTGAGTCATAAGGTAGACCTACTGTACATCCAGTTAGACCTACTAGCTGAGTCAACCAGCTGGATCCTAAGCTGGATCCTAAGGTAGACCTACTGCACATCCAGTTAGACCTACTAGCTGAGTCATAAGGTAGACCTACTGTACATCCAGTTAGACCTACTAGCTGAGTCAACCAGCTGGATCCTAAGCTGGATCCTAAGGTAGACCTACTGCACATCCAGTTAGACCTACTAGCTGAGTCATAAGGTAGACCTACTGTACATCCAGTTAGACCTACTAGCTGAGTCATAAGGTAGACCTACTGTACATCCAGTTAGACCTACTAGCGGAGTCATAAGGTAGACCTACTGTACATCCAGTTAGACCTACTAGCTGAGTCATAAGGTAGACCTACTGTACATCCAGTTAGACCTACTAGCTGAGTCATAAGGTAGACCTACTGCACATCCAGTTAGACCTACTAGCTGAGTCATAAGGTAGACCTACTGTACATCCAGTTAGACCTACTAGCTGAGTCATAAGGCAGACCTACCAGCAAAATCCAAACACTGCACACATCCAAGACATTTGAGACTATTGGTAAACACCAATAACGTGATGTGACGGATAAACACTGAAGTGGGCCCTTGACTCACAGAAACTAACTTGTGTTGCTTAACGGCCTGGAATGTCCAGAGAGGTTTGTGCCTGGTGCCGTTAAAAGTTTTTTAAAAAATGCATTAAGAATGCTGTTTGCAGGTCCAACATCACTTCAGCCAAATACCTTAAGGCAGAGTTTTTCCCCAATGCTGGGTGGGGTTGGATACTACTAGTGGGTTGTGTCCCAAGCCCCGAGCATGGCTAGAAACATCCCTTACCCTTCAATGTTTGCAGATCTGTAAGGTTTAATCAATATAGTGGAAGCTTCACCCACCACATTGCTTAGGCCAATACCTACTGAGACAATTCAGATGTGCAAACATCAGAGGGTTAGGGCCAAAGGGGCAGGGAGCAAATTTGGACTGGCTTGATGGGTCATGTAAAAAAATGTGGGTCAAAATAAACATTTGTGAACCACTGCCATTGTACTTAACTTCCAACAGTTGTTTTTTTTAAACTTGCAAAGTAGACTAACTTTAGGTCGGGGATCACGACCCAAAAACATTTTGAAACAACTGCTTTAAGGAGATAGGCCTACAGTGCTTTTCTTTTTTTGAAACAGGAAACCATATACCGTTTAAGAAGCAAACAGAATGAAACGGGGAAGGACCTACCTGAATTTGTCCGATAGAAACTTGTTTTCGTTGCAAAATGTTTTCCATTTGGAGTAAACGGTTTCTGTTGCAAAACTCGACGTAATGAATACACCCCAGTACTCTATCTGTTGCTTGGCTTCACAACTAAACTAGCCTTCTGCTGGTCAGAGAGGAGTTGAAGGTTTGTGGGTCAAACTGCAGTGTAAAGCCTGGCCTGTCTCCTAAACCCTGATGGGGGACAGCTGATAAAAACAGCTCCCCTGTCACTCCCAGTCATCTTGGAATAAGGAACATATTTGATGGAGGCCTGGATTCTGCTGTAGCAATGCATGATTATGAACATAATGACAGTGTCTCGTAGTTTCCTAGCTCAAGGTTATCATACTACACTACGTATACATTTAAGTCATTTAGCAAAGCTTCTTATCCAGAGCAACTTAGTGCATTCATCTTAAGGTAGCTAAATAAGACAACCACATACCATAAGTACTACTTACTTAGTACTTACTGACACATACAGCACAAATTGTAAGACATTAGGCTAATACAAGTGACATTCAAGAGCTTAACACTAAATCTGTCAAAAAATGCCTGAATTTACCATCTTTTCATAATGTTAATTAAAATTCCCATTTGATCCAATATAATAACAATATCTGTTATGTTAACTGCAAACAATGTTATACTATATTAGGAAAGAAGTGGAGTTGGGAGATAAGCTGATGTTGAGAACGCTTGTAATTGTCCCTATCAATTTCTGGAGTTGATATAAAGCAGGCCAGGCAGCAAAACAATGTGAAATGTTGTTTTTGTTATTGGGTAGTAGGCCTGCAATATTTTTGGTATTATTTTAAAAGAAAGTACACTTCGATTGTGATTTAAAAAAGCCATTAGGTTAACAAGATATATGTCGGGAATTTATGCAGGCAGACAGCTGTCTGTCATGCATAGGCAGATTCGATGAGAGGTGGAAATGCAAAGAATGCATAACTTTTCATTATAAATATTTTAAATTAACAAATTGTTTGTTCAAAGTAACACGATACTAAAGTCTTTTTTTTTTCCACACTTCGAGTGAACGCCGCTCCTTTGAAGCTTCAGTCAGGGTCTGGGTTAAATCATGAGATATGGCAAAAGTTCTTTCTATGCTAATTATTAGTGAGTTTTTGTATTTGTTAGGGACTAGTCCGCTAGAACAAGAAGTTATTTCATATGCACGTACCTCCTCCACTGCTTATCCCGGCTATTTATAGCGAACGGGTCCCGCTTTGTGACAGTTGAATATTTTGACCAGATATGGATTCTTTTCTGGCCAGTCGAGTCACACTAAAGAGTCGCTTCATACAAGGAAAAGTAAAGTACGCCGCAACCAAGGGGGGAAAAGTTCGGAATCCGCACGGATATCCTCGAATGTTGTCAACTGCAGCCGAGTTGAAATCCTTAACTTTGCTTTCAACTTGTCTTTCAGTGGTTTGCGTAATGTAGTACAACACTCCCACGAAGGCACAGTAAACTCACCGACCCCTACTCCTCCTCACGCCGCGCTGTCAGTCAAGTGATGTCACACTTGTTCTCCAGGCAAGTGCGCTACATGCACCATTTACATTGCCGTTAGAGTAGACATTAGCGGTACATTAGTACAACAGAAAAAACAATAGCGCGTTTTCATCGTAAATAATACAAACCTGTCTTTGAATACCATTTCGTATGTTTTAATTTAACAAAATTCACAGCAGAATTCTCCTTTCATATTCCACTCACGGTATAAACAGCGTAGTAGTTGTACATTGTAATATCATTCATTACTAATAAAAAGTAGTGCTTTTTAATGAACAATTTAGCTAAATCTACATTCATCCATTTGAGCCATTTCCCAAAGGTTAAGTTAGTACTGTGAGATGTCACGCACAAAAAGCAAAATAAATGTCAGTCAAATCAATTTCAAGCATTTCAAAAGTCAAGGTATTGAAAAACGAATTAAATACAGTTGACTGAAATTATTTAAAAGTTAAATACATTTTAGGTAAAAGACAAATAAACAAATCACAAGTTAGAAGGACAAATGGCTTAAAACAGATCAACTGCAAAGACCAAAAGTTGGCCCTGAATAATAACTAAATCAGTAAAGAACTTTCTATGCAAAGTATTTGACAGAAGATTGAAACTGAACGATAAAGGACACTTTTTGTACATACACTTGAATGACAACCTGCTAAGGAGATCGATGGGGTCGGTACTGTTGTTTAATCCCTTTCTCTGTATATGCACAACTGCAAATAGTGCTGTGCATAGTTTCAGCATATGTGATAGAACTCTGTGCGGCATAAGAGTCTATCTGTGCGGCATAATAAAAGGATACCACAACAGTCTTATGCATTCTGTCTGTCCAGTCCGGTTCTACAGGGCGGGACTCAGCTCGTCTGGGAAGTCAGCCATGACGTTGAGGACCCAGACGTCTGTCTCCTCCCAAGAAGTGTCCACCAGGTATACATCACCTTGGAGCACAACAGAAATAAGTCAGTGTTTGCATCCAAAATGGCACCCTATTCCTTACGTTGTGCATTACTTTTGACCAGGGCCCATGGGGCTCTTGTTGTCTGAAATGGGCCCTGGTAAAAAGCAGTGCACTACGTAAGGAATAGGGTGCCAATTCAGATGCAACCAGTGGCTTTGTGTTATCCTTTTTGGGGGAGTGGGGAGTGGGGAGTGGGGAGGGAAGAGGGGAGTGGGGAGGGAGTGGGGAGGGGAGTGGGGTGGGGAGGTAAGAGGGAGTGAAGAGGGAGTGAAGAGGGAGTGGGGTGGGGAGGTAAGAGGGAGTGAAGAGGGAGTGGGGAGGGGAGGTAAGAGGGGAGTGAAGAGGGGAGTGGGGATGGAAGAGGGAGTGAAGAGGGAATGGGGAGGGAAGAGGGAGTGGGGAGGGAAGAGGGGGTGAAGAGGGGAGTGGGGAGGGAGTGAAGAGGGAGTGGGGAGGGAAGAGGGGAGTGGGGAGGGAGGGAAGAGGGGAGTGGGGATGGAAGAGGGGAGTGAAGAGGGGAGTGAAGAGGGAAGAGGGGAGTGGGGAGGGAAGAGGGAGTGAAGAGGGAGTGGGGAGGGAAGAGGGAGTGGGGATGGAAGAGGGGAGTGAAGAGGGAGTGAAGAGGGAGTGAAGAGGGAGTGGGGAGGGAAGCGGGGAGTGGGGAGGGAAGAGGGGAGTGAAGAGGGGAGGGAGGGGAGTGGGGAGGGAGTGAAGAGGGAGTGGGGAGGGAAGAGGGAGTGGGGAGGGAGTGGGGAGTGAAGAGGGGAATGGGGAGGGAAGAGGGGAGTGAAGAGGGGAATGGGGAGGGAAGAGGGGAGTGAAGAGGGGAGTGAAGAGGGGAGTGGGGATGGAAGAGGGGAGTGAAGAGGGAGTGGGGAGGGAGAGGGAGTGGGGAGGGAAGAGGGGAGTGGGGAGTGAAGAGGGGAGTGGGGATGGAAGAGGGGAGTGAAGAGGGGAGTGGGGATGGAAGAGGGGAGTGAAGAGGGGAGTGAAGAGGGGAGTGGGGAGGGAAGAGGGGAGTGGGGAGGGAAGAGGGGAGTGGGGATGGAAGAGGGGAATTATACAGGTTTGTCTGATTGTCTTTTTTTGTTGTCTTTTGCAAGACGTGTTCAAGATAGCAGCAGAGGTTAGATGTTAATAAGATATAAATACACTGTAGTGCACCATGTATGGAATAGGGTGCCATTTGGGATACAGCCATTGACAGCTCTCTTGAACTGGTTACCTGCCACGGCTGCAGCACAAGTGTCCTGGGTGACAGGCCACAGACACGTAGACGTCCATGTTCTGGGCCGCCTGGGGAAGCGCAATGAGAGGGGGCAGCGCCAGCTGCTTCTCTACCCAAGCACAGGTGACCAAAGCGGGGGTGAGCACTTTTGACGTGTCCCCGGCACCATCCAGAGGGCTGGGGGTCTTGGTGGAGACAGGGATAGGGCCTGTACACTGTTGGTGACATCCTGGGAGCCCTGAGAGGTAAACAGGTAGATAGATGTGCACTAGCTTGGCCTCGTCCAGTTTCGAGATCTATAGAAAAGTAGAGGGTTAAAAATGCTTGGAGATGGACATGACATAGGAGAATAAATAACATTTCATTATAAAGTTCAGCTTGGAGATCTACAGCGCATAGAGGAAAGGAGGAGAGGGTTAGAAACCTTGAAGATCTAACAGTACAGAAGGAAAATAAATCGAAAACATGTTTCTCTTTTTCCTTTTCAAAGTGCTTTTAACTAAAGGGGAAGAGAGGGTTACAATCAGTCCAAGTTAGAGCCTTTCATGTAGTCTTTTTTTTACGCTTCACAAGTTGGACATCCAGTGTGCCTACTTTCAGTTTGTGGCTTCTGAAAGCTGATGAAAGCTATGCTAATGAGGACAACACTGTGGCCCAATTCTTTCATTGCAGCCAGCTGTGGAGACACCTGCTTCTAATGTCTAATCAACTCTCATCCGTCTATGCTTCACTTTTTCAAGCATCATATTGCTGCTCTTGAAGCAAGCAAATTCAATCGTTTTGTTTAAAGTGTGCCTACTGCAATTTCTTCCCAAATTACATTTTGAACCAGCTGTTCAGCTAGCTGTTACCACACCTGTAGTACAAAAACAGTTGATACAGTGCATTCGGAAAGTATTCAGGCCCCTTGACTTTTTCCACATTGTGTTGTGACAGCCTTATTCTAAAATTGATTAAATTGTTTTTTCCCCCTCATCAATCTACACACAATACCCCATAATGACATCACAATACCCCATAATGACATCACAATACCCCATAATGACAAAGCAAAAACAGGTTTTTAGAAATACTGAAGAGTGGCTTCCATCTGGCCACTACCATACAATGCTTGATTGGTGGAGTGCTGCAGAGATGGTTGTCCTTCTGGAAGGTTTTCCAATCTCCACAGACCAACTCTGGAGCTCTGTCAGAGTGACCATCGGGTGCTTGGTCACCTCCCTGACTAAGGCCCTTCTCTCCTGATTGCTCAGTTTGGCCGGGCAGACAGATCTAGGAAGAGTCTTGGTGGTTCCAAACTTCTTCCATTTAAGAATGATGGAGGCCACTGTGTTCTTGGGGACCTTCAATGCCTCGACACAATCCTGTCTCGGAGCTCTACGGACAATTCCTTCGACCTCATGGCTTGGTTTTTGCTCTGACATGCACTGTCAACTGTGGGACCTTATATAGACACGTGTGTGCCTTTCCAAATCATGTTCAATCAATTGAATATTCCACAGGTGGACTCCAATCAAGTTGTAGAAACATCGCAAAGATGATCAATGGAAACACGATGCACCTGAGCTCAATTTCGAGTCTCACAGCAAAGGATCTGAATACTTACGTAAATCTGGTATATGTTTTTATTTTTAATAAATTTGCACAGAAAAAAATAACCTGTTTTCGCTTTGTCATTGTTGGATAGTGTGTGTAGATTGATGAGGATTTTTTTTTAATTAATCAATTTTAGAATAAGGCTGTAACGTAACAAAATTTGGAAAAAGTCAAGGGGTATGAATACTTTCCGAATGCACTGTATATACTTTAAAAATTGTGGCATTTCTTCTGTACAGGAAAATAACGAAATTATTGGCGTACCTTCATGCAACATTCCATAGAGTTGAGTACAGCATCTCTAAGCCAGAGAACAGACTCAGGAGTCCAGACCCCCACCTCCAGCTCTGCCAGACAACACTTGATCGCCTAGGAAGAGAGTAGTATACTTTAAAATCCCAGAGGGACATTTGCTTGTGACAAAGTACAGGCACGCATGGCGTACAGATAACCTATCGCAACACAAACTCTCAGACAACAGGAGAGAACACAAGGGGTCGATCCTCAATGAAGCCAGGGGTCTTTCCGTCCGACCTGTGGTGGGATGGCCATGACCTCGTGCAGGAACGGAGGAGGGATCTCTCTCAGCTCTATGACCTCTACAGAGGCCGGGACTCCCAGGTCCACAAATTTGATATCTAGCACTCTGCTACCATGGAGGTTGGTGATCTGACAGGGGTACAGACATACTGTTTGGTAAAAGCAAGAACATTGTATTGTCAGAGAACACCCCATTGGGATACGTGTTCCTTCCATGTCCCCAAGTCTTCCCCGTGTAGTTTATTCTCCAGACAGTCTCCTACCTCTATTCTGGACCACCTTCCTTTGTACCGGACCAGGCAGCACTTCCCACAGAACGGAGTGGACACCAGGGACTCTGACGTCACCTGGCGAAGAGACGATCAACAACATATTGTAAGTCACATAACATTATTAGGCTATATGTGTAACAGCAATTTGTCCAACAAAAAAAAAAAGAGAATGGTGCGACTATCCCAACTGTCTTCATGTGCCTGGGTTATGAAGGAGGCCTCGATCTTCTACCAGGATCTCGTTGAGCTTGACCCGACCTCGGGAGGTTCCGTCAGAACACACGTTGATCACAGACACATTCGTATAGGTACTGTTGACCTGGAGGAGAAACCAAAGACATATTCAAACTACAAACTTAGGAAATATGGGCCTTGAGGCAGACAGCGTTGACGTTGACATCATCCTCGTGCGACGTGTCGTAGAGCACCACCTGGGGCGGGTCAGCGGCGTGCTGCAGCAGCTCCGCCAGGAGGATCTTACCTACGGCCAGGGACTCCAGCGTCTGCAGCACAGAGAGCTCCAAGCTGAACTGCTCCAGACCTACAGAGACAAAGAGAGACAGAGACAGAGGGAGACAGAGTCAGAGGGAGACAGAAAGAGAGAGAAAGATGGTGACAGAAGCGTGAGGGAGAGAGAGAGAGATGGAGAGAGAGAAAAGAGAGCGGGAAAGAGAGATGGAAAAAGAGCGAGAGTGATTAAAATCAATCTCTTGCCCCGTATTACATCCCCGAGGTACTTAGATCTGAGAGGATCCCTGAAGGATAAAGACAGCAGAATGTGGAACACCACTAACTGTGGTGACGTGCCACGTGTAAATAAACATTACATTTAGCTAACTGCTTGTATTCTCCATCACACAAATCCCAACTCGTCTTTCCAACTAATCCTTTTCAGTAGACACGCCGTAGTTGCAACGCTCAGAAGAGACGGGGGAAACGGGAGTTGAACTTGGTCACCAGCTAGTGTACAGGTATCCGCCTGGAAGGGCAGCTTGAGGAAGTCTTTCTGCAGCTCCAATAGCGTGGTTCTACTGAGGACCTCAGAGAAGCCATGGTCCACGTAGTACACCTGTAGAGCAACAACACAGTCTGGTTATTAACAGGGCCTTGAACTCTCTGTGGACTGAAAACCTACAAGGTACAGTCTTCTAGTAGTACACCTGTAGAGCGACAACACAGTCTGGTTATTAACAGGGCCTTGAACTCTCTGTGGACTGAAAACCTACAAGGTACAGTCTTCTAGTAGTACACCTGTAGAGCAACAACACAGTCTGGTTATTAACAGGGCCTTGAACTCTCTGTGGACTGAAAACCTACAAGGTACAGTCTTCTAGTAGTACACCTGTAGAGCAACAACACAGTCTGGTTATTAACAGGACCTTGAACTCTCTGTGGACTGAAAACCTACAAGGTACAGTCTTCTAGTAGTACACCTGCATGGCTGGTTACTGGGCTAGTGGTCCAGGTAAAACACCCGTAGAGCAACAACACAGTCTGGTTATAAACAGGAACTTGTAGGTGATGTGGACTGGACACCTGTAACTAAGTCTAGCATAGGAAGGGCCAATAAAACGTCCTCATTATTTCCTGCTTGCCATGATTATTATTTTTCACAGTAGACTGTAAAATCCAACTAAAACGCCATTCTAACCCATTATCACACACATCTCTTTTCACCGCATTTTAATAGGCCGATGTTTGTTCAGCTTTTCACCACCCAATCGTGTTTTGACTCACAGTTCCCTGCAGCGCTTCACAAACCTGTAGGGGAGATCTCCTGTGCACCAATTAAGCCTAGTCCTGAACTAAACAGAACTTTCAATGGAGATTCTCCATTCAACTGGCCTCTTCAAACCGGGAGGGTGGCTCCTAGTCCTGAACTAAACAGAACTTTCAATGGAGATTCTCCATTCAACTGGCCTCTTCAAACCGGGAGGGTGGCTCCTAGTCCTGAACTAAACAGAACTTTCAATGGAGATTCTCCATTCAACTTGCCTCTTCAAACCGGGAGGGTGGCTCCTAGTCCTGAACTAAACAGAACTTTCAATGGCGATTCTCCATTCAACTTGCCTCTTCAAGACCTTCCTTACCTTGACTTTGTCGGTCATGACCTCACAGACCTGGGCCCTGACGACCCCCTCCACTTTGACGGCCGCCAGCAGAGGGGAAGGGGAGGAGCCTCTGAGCACTGAGCTGGCTGTAGACCGTCGTCATGGATTCCTTCATTGCCTCCAGGGCCCGAGAGGAGCCCTCGAGTAAGAAGAGTAAAATTCCAAACATTTCCCAAAAGTTTTCAAGTTTTTCTGAAATCCAGGTTGGAGGATTTCTGGAAACAGCAGGAAATATTGCAGGGGAGGGAATCTTCTAAACAGGAAATTAGAGGCTTTAGGTGGCAATGAATAGATACAATAATATTTCTGGAGGAGAACAGGCAGCCCTACCTTGGCCTTGTACTCCGTGGCGGGGCCGTAAAGGATGGCCTTATTTTTGTTGTCGGCCATGGGGTACTCCACGGTGCAGATGTCCAGTAAGAGAGACAGGTTGGCCAGGATGTCCTCTGGGAGGTGAGGAAGGGAGGAGTTGTGGGCTTCCATGAGGGAGAGGTGGAAGTAGGGAAGGGTCTCCACAAATTACAGGTGGGTGTAGGGAGTAGGTGGGAAGGAGAGGGCTTCCACAAGGCAGAGGGGTCAGTTGGAGAGGTGGGGGTAAGGGTCGGGGAGTGCTTCCACGAGGGGGCCGGTGGAGCGGGCGAGGTCTGACTCTGGTTCAAAGAGGGGCTCCTTAGTGAGAAGAATAGAGGGGCCAGTTTCACTGGTTTGGCGGTGACTGGTTTGACAGGAGCATTAGTGATGGATTTGGCTAGGAGGGTTGTGACTGGTTTGACTGGAGCGGTAGTGATGGATTTGGCTAGGAGGGTTGTGACAGGTTTGACTGGAGCGGTAGTGATGGATTTGGCTAGGAGGGTTGTGACTGGTTTGACTGGAGCGGTAGTGATGGAT
This sequence comes from Brachymystax lenok tsinlingensis, assembly GCA_030435695.1. Lineage (NCBI taxonomy): Eukaryota > Metazoa > Chordata > Actinopteri > Salmoniformes > Salmonidae > Brachymystax > Brachymystax lenok. The sequence goes on from CM059810.1 coordinate 47,953,456, forward strand.
TTGGCTAGGAGGGTTGTGACTGGTTTGACTGGAGCGGTAGTGATGGATTTGGCTAGGAGGGTTGTGACTGGTTTGACTGGAGCGGTAGTGATGGATTTGGCTAGGAGGGTTGTGACAGGTTTGACTGGAGCGGTAGTGATGGATTTGGCTAGGAGGGTTGTGACTGGTTTGACTGGAGCGGTAGTGATGGATTTGGCTAGGAGGGTTGTGACTGGTTTGACTGGAGCGGTAGTGATGGATTTGGCTAGGAGGGTTGTGACTGGTTTGACTGGAGCGGTAGTGATGGATTTGGCTAGGAGGGTTGTGACAGGTTTGACTGGAGCGGTAGTGATGGATTTGGCTAGGAGGGTTGTGACTGGTTTGACTGGAGCGGTAGTGATGGATTTGGCTAGGAGGGTTGTGACTGGTTTGACTGGAGCGGTAGTGATGGATTTGGCTAGGAGGGTTGTGACTGGTTTGACTGGAGCGGTAGTGATGGATTTGGCTAGGAGGGTTGTGAAAGGTTTGACTGGAGCGGTAGTGATGGATTTGGCTAGGAGGGTTGTGACTGGTTTGACTGTATAAGGGGCCGTTGTTGGTTGGACTGGTGCGACAGCAGGGCTGGGGGGTTTGGGCTCAGGGGGGTTAGACCAGCCTGTCTGCTCGATTGGTACTAACGGGCTTCTCAACCTGAAACACAAAGTTTCACTCAATGCATCAAAGTGCATTTTTAAAGTGCATAAAACATCTCAAAACACTACAGTAAAACGGTGTGACTCTCTAACGTTCTGAAAATCTGTGGGTGAAAAATAAAGTGGTAGCTATTCTATCATCTCAAAAGATTTCCTTTTGTTGCTGATAGAAGGGAAACAAAGATAATATGATTTTCCACTAGATACTTACTGAGCAGATGTGTGTCCAGTTCTCCAGGTCTATGACTGCAGCTTGGACAGCCACAGACCACTGCAGTACTTTTTCAGCACCTCAGAGATCCGACTCTGGACCACCTGGGGGTTGTAGCCTCCCGGCTGAAGGGCTTTGGGCGTCGGAGGAGGAGGAGCAGAGACGTTACTGATGGTAACGGAGGGAGCTGGGAAATAGTAGGATGAATGGATGACACATTATTACATAGAATACCAGCCAGTCATGTTCAGTAGGGTGAAAACGTTTTGAAATGTTTTGTACAGTAACACTACCACCACTAAAGCGTCCAGAGGACAGATATGCACTGTTTCTTTTATTTCTTATTCGTATTTTTTAAACTGCATTGTTGGTTTGAGGCTTGTAAGTAAATCATTTCACCTGTTGTATTCGGCACATGTGACTAATAAAATTTTATTTGAAACCAGATGGCCGCTAGGGGGATACATAGCATACACTTCCTAGGAAGAATTACTCTCAGTCTTTCGGATTTCAAACAAAATCTCCACTATGAATCTGCTGCCATGGAATTACACAAATCTCCAACTGGAGAAAGGTGTGTCCCACTTGAGACTTCCCAGGAGCTTTCTGAGTGGTATTCGAAATGTGATGGTTGACTTCATTCACCAGTCTAGAAGAAAAGGTACATTTCTTGTCTGGCCTGAAGAAAAACAGAGGTAGAGTAATATCTGTTGGTACTATTTGAATGCAGGGAAGACATTTTGCAGTAACGTTACTTCAAATGACATTGAATACAGTATAACATCACAAACCACCTATACCTTACACAATGGTGTGTGTTAGTGCCCTCCAGGGCCCTGGAATGGTGTGTGTTAGTGCCCTCCAGGGCCCTGGAATGGTGTGTGTTAGTGCCCTCCAGGGCCCTGGAATGGTGTGTGTTAGTGCCCTCCAGGGCCCTGGAATGGTGTGTGTTAGTGCCCTCCACACCTCTCATACTAAAGCATGTGTTTCTTCCACTCACCTCTCACTCTGTTTCACCTGAGTGATGGGCTTCCTGTTCTGACAATGCGGTGCCGGAGCAGGGGGGGGTTGACCCTCTCGTCATGCTGGCTGTACATCTTCCGGATGTCTCCCCCAGCGCTGAAGCCTCCACAGGTGTTGTAGCTCCGCGGCCGTTGGGGTCCCATGGAGGTGTAAGGCTGGAGCACGGTCGGGCTGACGCAGGGACGTCTGAGGCTTCTCTGGAGGGAGACGAGGGGAGAGATGGAAGAGGTAGATGTCAGTGATGATAGCATCCTGCTTCACTTTTTCACTCACTGATTGTATTAATATGTGCAAAGAATCAGGAGAGAGAGAGTTTGGTCTGAAAGGCCCTTATTCTTAGCTTTTTGTTGAAATTCAAGTTCTTAAAGGAATAGTGAACTGAGCCATCGAGGAAAGACACATTCAGAAAAAGAGCCATTGTCAGATGACACTGACTGTGACAAGGACAGACGAGACCTACCATAGAACACAAAGTTTGAAGCCAATTTTGACCTCATCTGACAGTTCAGCATCTGGGAGCTGCCAGGCGCCCTCTTGCCGGACTTCTGACGGACAACCAGCTGAGCGATGTGGGCCGTTTCTTGACAGACCGCAGCGAAGCACATTATCTACAGGAGAAATATGGAGAGTACAAGCTCATACAAAGTGACACATATTGGCTTAAAACCTACATTTGACTAGCTCAACTCTCCTCAAACTCTAAATCTGTCCTTCCTCCTGAAATGTGCACGTCTTCACTTCCCTTCATAGATTTAAAAGGAAAGTGGGCGGTAGAAAAGAACCGGCTGGTATAAGGGATATGCTGCTTGCTCCCGCGGGGCACAGGCAGATGTTTTTACTTAGTCGGCTCATAGATTCAAACCAGCGACCTTTCGGTTACTGGCCCAACGCTCTTAACCACTAGGATACCAGCCACCCGTTTATTGGGACATAGGCCTTACCTCCCCCATGCAATTGGGTCCTAGGTAGTGTAGTCTGACCCAGGGGTGTGAAGGTAAACAGAAAGGCACTGGAGCGACGAACCGCCCTTGCTGTCTCTGCCTGGCAGGTTCCCCTCTCTCCACTGGGATTCTCTGCATCTAACCCTATTACGGGGGCTGAGTCACTGGCTTACTGGTACTCTTCCATGCCGTCCCTAGGAGGGGTGTGTCACTTGAGTGGGTTGAGTCACTGATGTGATCTTCCTGTTCGGGTTGGCGTCCCCCTTGGGTTCATGCCGTGGGGGAGATCTTCGTGGGCTATACTCGGCCTTGTCTCAGGGTTGTAGGTTGGTGGCTGAAGATATCCCTCTAGTGGTGTGGGGGCTGTGCCTTGGGTGGGGTTATATCCTGCCTGTTTGGCCCTGTCCGGGGGTATCGTCGTAATAAATAAAACATTTGGAGTCATCAGACCAAAGGACCAAAGGACTCTGTGAAGCATTTATTTGGGCTGCAATTTCTGAGGCTGGTAACTCTAATGAACTTATCCTTTGCAGCAGAGGTAACTCTGGGTCTTCCTTTCCTGTGATGGTCCTTATGAGATCCAGTTTCATCATAGCGCTTGATGGATTTTGTGACTGGACTTGAGATTTTCCGCATTGACTGACCTTCATGTCTTAAATTAATGATGGACTGTCGTTTCTCTTTGCTTATTTGAGCTGTTCTTGCCATAATATGGACATGGTCTTTTACCAAATAGGGCTATCTTCTGTATACCACCCTTACCTTGTCACAACAACTGATTGGCTCAAACGTATTAAAAAGGAAAGAAATTCCACAAATTAACAAGGCACACCTGTTAATTGAAATGCATTCCAGGTGACTACCTGAGAGAATGCCAAGAGTGTTTGAAGCTGTCATCAAGGCAAAGGGTGGCTACTTTGAAGAATTTGTTTAACACTTTTTTTGTTTACTACATGATTCCATATGTGCTATTTCATAGTTTTGATATCTTCACTATTATTGTACAATGTATAAAATAGTACAAAAATAAAGAAAAACTCTTGAATGAGTAGGTGTCCAAACTTTTGACTGGTACTGTATATTTTTTTATTATGATTTTTCAGGGAGTGCTGCAGCACCCTCAGCACCTCCATGACGACGGGCTTCCCGCGGCTATGTGGCCTACTAAAAACAAATGGACCATTATATAAAAATAATAACTGTGTCCATTTGTCCTATCCTCTTTCCTAGTAGAAGTAATTATGTAGGGATTTACGAATTTACGATCCATTCATCATATTATTCATCACATACAATACGTTGTAAGAGCTTGGCCTACAGAAGAATTGGCCTGTAGTATCGTATCAAACGTAGCACTCATGAGCCAAAATGTGTCTCCGAAATGTGTGTAGTTCTACTACATGTTATATCATAGTATTGCAGAACACTATTTCAGGCTGCGCATGAGCACTGAGCAGAATCAGTCAGTTAATGCCTGGCCCACTGGTCATCGTCTGATCTGATGTAACTGTAGCGGCTGTGGCCGTCGTCTCTGGTGCCTGTCCCATCTGTTCGGTCTGAGAGGCCAGCAGCCAGGCTTGGACCACACTGTCCTGGTGGTCAGTGGGACTGGAGGAGATCCTGTTCTTCCTCAGGAGGATCAGTCGTGGATTCTTCATCAGGGTGTAGAGGAGCATCCATCGCCGCCTGGCCCGGCTTCCACAGACTGAATCTACAACACAGTGGTATTAGAGAGAGACGGACATTATCTACAAATAATTACTACGTGTCCTAGCATTTGTGCGTCCAGGATCTGCTCATTTGTCTGTTTTGATCAAGTCTGTGTTGGGCTTCTGAGGTTTGCAGTGGTGGAAAAAGTACATAATTGTAAAGATACCTTAGTAGAAAATTACTCAAGTAAAAGTGAAAGTCACCCAGTAAAATACTACTTGAGTAAAAGTCTAAAAGTATTTGGTTTTAAATATACTTAAGTGTCAAAAGTAAATGTAATTGCTAAAATATAAATAGTAAAGTAAAGTACAGATACCCCCAAAAAACTACTTAAGTAGTACTTTAAAGTATTTTTACTTAAGTATTTTACACCACTGGAGGTTAGTATGATTTGTGCTCTCAGAACCTTCTGATCTCTCAAGGACTATTTAGCCTAATACACACTCACATGATGAGAAACTTCAACCTAGAGTAAATTATCTTTTAAACAGCCCATTCTTTGATCTGCAGCTGTGTTCATGACATCTTGACGTTAACTGACCTGGCGAAGGTGTGTTGTTGAACGTGGAGTAGGATGCTGCCTCTGTGGTCCTCTGTTGTCTCGCCAGGTTATTGGACAGGAGAAGATGGCAGAAACACACCATGACAGGGTTGTTGTGGTAATGGTCTGCTAAAATCATCCCGATCCAAGTGCTGTAACCTAAAATAGACAAGTCAAATAGTTACATTCTATAGGACGTGTACTTGCCACACAATCTTTGTAGTACAAATCCTGTGAAATGCTGCCACCTTCTGTATAAATCATATATTACAGGCCCTGCGATAGACTAGTGCAGTGTTTCCCAACCTTGGTCCTGGGGCCACCCACCTGGGTGCATGTGTTGGTTTTTGCCCTAGCACTACACAGCTGATTCAAATATCCAACTCATCATCATGCTTTGATTATTTGAATCAGCTGTGTAGCGTTGGGGCAAAAAACTAAAAGGTGAACTCAAGAGGGGGGGCCAAGGACCGAGTTTAGGACTAGCGTCCTGTCCAAGGGGTGTACTTGTACACATCAAGCTGCCACACTCTACAGTAGTGGTAGGCAATCCTGGTCCTGGAGTACCACAGGCACTTCATGATCTGGATTTAACCGACCCGGAAGACCAGGTGTGTTGAATTTTGGCATTCACTGAACTGATCAGTTAGCTCAGTCGGTCAGGTGTGGTGCCCGGTTGGAACAGAATACTGCAGTAGTGAAGACATTCCAGGAACAGGGTTGCCTACCCCTGCTCTACAGAAAGGAGAGATAAGCTCCTGCTCCTATGAGCCGTTCTGGCTTGCACAAGCCAAGGCTCGTGCAAGTCTACGTACTTACATTACCGTGATTGAATCACCTGTTTGTGTATAGCTGCACCTGTATGAGTTCTCAACGAAAAACTATGGGCTTTAGTTAGAGCCTTTAATTAGGGTGCAGAGTTTTTCTTGGTCAGGGAAAACCCTCTGGGCCCTAACTAGGTCACTAAACTGACCAGGGTCCATGGACTCGTATCCCCTCGGCATGATGGTACGGTCAATGCGTGACACCAGCCAGGTGCCCACCACGCAGCTGGTCAGCAGACGCAGGATGCAGTTACTCAGGCCCATCACGACGTTGTAGAAAAAGAAGAAGTAGTTGAAGTTGTGGAATGCCTTCCTAAAGGGGAGATACCATAGAGTGCCATGTCAACGTACACTGAGTATACCAAACATTAGGAACACCTTCCTAATATTGAGTTGTACCCCTTTTTGCCCTCAGACCAGCCTCAATTTGTCAGGGCACGGACTCTACAAGGTGTCAACAGGGATGCTGGCCCATGTTGACTCAAATGCTTCCCACAGTTGTGTCAAGTTGGCTGGATGTCCTTTGGGTGGTGGACCATTCTTGATATACACAAGAAACTGTTGAGCGTGAAAAACACAGCAGTGTTGCAGTTCTTGACACAATCCGGTGCGCCTGGCACCTAGTACCATACCCTGTTCAAAGGCACTTCAATCTTTTGTCTTGTCCATTCACCCTCTGAATGGCACACATACACAATCCATGTCTCAAGGCTTAAAAATATTTGTTTAACCTGTCTCCTCCCTATCATCTACACTGATTGAAGTGGATTTAACAAGTGACATCAATAAGGGATCATATCTTTCACCTGGATTCACCTGGCCAGTCTGTTATGGAAAGAGCAGGTGTTCTTAATATTTTGTATACTCAGTGTATGTATTTCCTGATATGTATGCAGAACATGCACTGTCAAAGTGGGGTCACGGCATGTGTGTGTGTGTGTGTGTGTGTGTGTGTGTGTGTGTGTGTGTGCAAACAGCTTGACTGCACATTGTCTTTGCCACACATTTATGCATTATGAAGCTCAACTACCCTTGGTTTGGGTGAAATGCTGTGTGTCAACCCATAAAAAAATCTCCTCAAGTCTGTGACCAGAGGCATGTAATATGAACCTACTGGTTGTGTTTAACGCTTCACATTAGCTTGGGGGGCATTAGCGTTCAGGTGAGAACCACTATTATTCATCCCCAGCGTTAGCCCTGGGTTAAGAAAAGCTTGAGTAACTAAGGTAACTAAGGTGAACTCAAATTATTAGCCCTGTGTTAAGAAAAGCTTGAGTAACTAAGGTAACTAAGGTGAACTCAAATTATTAGCCCTGGGTTAAGAAAAGCTTGAGTAACTAAGGTAACTAAGGTGAACTCAAATTATTAGCCCTGGGTTAAGAAAAGCTTGAGTAACTAAGGTAACTAAGGTGAACTCAAATTATTAGCCCTGGGTTAAGAAAAGCTTGAGTAACTAAGGTAACTAAGGTGAACTCAAATTATTAGCCCTGGGTTAAGAAAAGCTTGAGTAACTAAGGTAACTAAGGTGAACTCAAATTATTAGCCCTGGGTTAAGAAAAGCTTGAGTAACTAAGGTAACTAAGGTGAACTCAAATTATTAGCCCTGGGTTAAGAAAAGCTTGAGTAACTAAGGTAACTAAGGTGAACTCAAATTATTAGCCCTGGGTTAAGAAAAGCTTGAGTAACTAAGGTAACTAAGGTGAACTCAAATTATTAGCCCTGGGTTAAGAAAAGCTTGAGTAACTAAGGTAACTAAGGTGAACTCAAATTATTAGCCCTGGGTTAAGAAAAGCTTGAGTAACTAAGGTAACTAAGGTGAACTCAAATTATTAGCCCTGGGTTAAGAAAAGCTTGAGTAACTAAGGTAACTAAGGTGAACTCAAATTATTAGCCCTGGGTTAAGAAAAGCTTGAGTAACTAAGGTAACTAAGGTGAACTCAAATTATTAGCCCTGGGTTAAGAAAAGCTTGAGTAACTAAGGTAACTAAGGTGAACTCAAATTATTAGCCCTGGGTTAAGAAAAGCTTGAGTAACTAAGGTAACTAAGGTGAACTCAAATTATTAGCCCTGGGTTAAGAAAAGCTTGAGTAACTAAGGTAACTAAGGTGAACTCAAATTATTAGCCCTGGGTTAAGAAAAGCTTGAGTAACTAAGGTAACTAAGGTGAACTCAAATTATTAGCCCTGGGTTAAGAAAAGCTTGAGTAACTAAGGTAACTAAGGTGAACTCAAATTATTAGCCCTGGGTTAAGAAAAGCTTGAGTAACTAAGGTAACTAAGGTGAACTCAAATTATTAGCCCTGGGTTAAGAAAAGCTTGAGTAACTAAGGTAACTAAGGTGAACTCAAATTATTAGCCCTGGGTTAAGAAAAGCTTGAGTAACTAAGGTAACTAAGGTGAACTCAAATTATTAGCCCTGGGTTAAGAAAAGCTTGAGTAACTAAGGTAACTAAGGTGAACTCAAATTATTAGCCCTGGGTTAAGAAAAGCTTGAGTAACTAAGGTAACTAAGGTGAACTCAAATTATTAGCCCTGGGTTAAGAAAAGCTTGAGTAACTAAGGTAACTAAGGTGAACTCAAATTATTAGCCCTGGGTTAAGAAAAGCTTGAGTAACTAAGGTAACTAAGGTGAACTCAAATTATTAGCCCTGGGTTAAGAAAAGCTTGAGTAACTAAGGTAACTAAGGTGAACTCAAATTATTAGCTCTGGGTAAAGAAAAGCTTGAGTAACTAAGGTAACTAAGGTGAACTCAAATTATTAGCTCTGGGTAAAGACAAACACCTGTAAAAACATCTTATGAGGAAATGCGGCACCAGGAAATCCAATGCCAATATTTGTCCCAATGTTGACCTGTGCAGTATGACATGTACAGTACAATGGAAGCTGCTGTGGGGAAGACGGCTCATAATAATGACTGGAACAAAGCTAATGGAATGGCATCAAACACCTAGAAACCATGTGTTTGATACCATTCCACTTACTCTGCTCAAGTCATTACCCCTTGTGGTACAGTACACAAGTACAGTACCAGTTAAAAGAAAGTTAAGACACCTACTCATTCAAGGGTTTTTCTTTATTTTTACTATGTTCTACATTGTAGAATAATAGTGAAGACATCAAAACTATGAAATTACTAAATATATCTTATAGAGATTCTTCAAAGTAGCCACCCTTTGCCTAGATGACAGCTTTGCACACTCTTGGCATTCTCTAAGGTAGTCACCTGGAATGCATTTCAATTAACAGGTGTGCCTTGTTAAAAGTTATTTTGTGGAATTTCTTTCCTTCTTAATGCATTTGAGCCATATCATGGCAAGAACAGCTCAAATAAGCAAAGAGAAATGACAGTCCATCATTACTTTAAGACAGGAAGGTCAGTCAATACGGAACATGTCAAGAACTTTGAAAGTTTCTTCAAGTGCAGTTGCAAAAACCATCAAGCGCTATGATGAAACTGGCTCTCATGAGGACCGCCACGGGAAAAGGAAGACCCAGAGTTACCTCTGCTGCAGAGGATAAATTCATTAGTTAACTGCACCTCAGATTGCAGCCCAAATAAATGCTTCACAGAGTTCAAGTAACAGACACATCAACATCAACTGTTCAGAGGAGACTACGTGAATCAGGCCTTCATGGTCAAATTGCTGCAAAGAAACCACTACTAAAGGACACCAATAATAAGAAGAGACTTGGTGGGCCAAGAAAGACGAGCAATGGACATTAAACTGGTGAAAATCTGTCCTTTGGTCTAATGAGTCCAAATTTGAGATTTTTGGTTCCAACCGCCGTGTGAGGTGTGATGGTGCTTTGCTGGTGACACTGTCGGTGAGTTATTTAGAATTCAAGGCACACTTAACCAGCATGGCTACCACTGCATGGCTACCACTGCATTTTGCATCTGGTTTGCACATAGTAGGAATATCATTTGTTTTTCAACAGGACAATGACCCAACACACCTCCAGGCTGTGTAAGGGCTATTTGACCAAGGAGAGTGATGAGTGCAGCATCAGATGACCTGGCCTCCACAATCACCCAACTTCAACCCAATTGAGATGGTTTGGACCGCAGAGTGAAGGAAAAGCAGCCAACAAGTGCTCAGCACATGTGGGAACTCCGTTGGAAAAGCATTCCAGGTGAAGCTGGTTGAGAGAATGCAAAAGTGTGCAAAGCTGTCAAGGCAAAGGGTGGCTACTCTGAAGAATCTAAAATATATTTTCATTTGTTAAACACTTTTTCGGTTACTACATGATTCCATGTGTTATTTTATAGTTGTCTTCACTATTATTCTACAATGTAGAAAATAGTATAATTAAATTAAAACCCTTGAAAGAGTAGGTGTCCAAACTTTTGACTGGTACAGTAAATGTGGGTGTTTTATCATGTACCATGTCCTTCCTTGAAGTAAGGAACTGTTAAGTGTTCTTCTTTCTTTGTGTGAAAGTTCCAAAGAAGCGCACTAACCATAGATTGTAACTGGGCAGAGTTGTGATGGGTGAATGACAGGTGACCAGTAGGCTAAGGTGAACGTTAGGTCAAGAGGTATGGCCTGTGTTACATAATAGTGTACCTGTTGTTGAGTGCCAGAGGTTTGTTCCTGTCTGAAGGCGAGATCTTGTCCTGAAGGAAGAACACTTGGACCAGCACCACCTGTAGTATAACCAATCCTATAACGATACCTATGGTCAACCTGATAGAGAGAACATTACTTCATACAGGATAAGGAAACTCACACTGCTTGGATATGCGTACATACCAGGACATATGTTACGTTGACACTAAATGGGTAAGGAAATACCAGTGATCAGTGACATTTATTTATAGGAACTGAGCGGCTCCTTGAAAATAGCGGCTCTTTTTCTGAATAGTTATAGCCTGTTTAAAGCAGTGAAAGGGCCGGTTTCCCAAATCCAGATTAAGCCTAATCCTGGACTCAAAAACACTTTCAGATTCTCTGTTAATCTGGGCCTGGGACACTGTCCCATAGAGTACACTTACAGAACGGTTCCCATGTTTGTCAACATTTCCAACACTCTTCCATTTTGGATGGGGAGGACGACTCCGTAGACAAAGAGCAACCCAAAGACGAACTGGACAAAGTGAACAATTAGAAAACCTGGAAGAAATTGGAGAACTTTCATATAGAATGCATTTATTTAGCTTTTATCTATCCAATAAATATTTATTCAGTCACCTCCAAAATGATTGGCACCCTTGATAAAGATGAACAAAGACTGTAAATAATACAAATACTGAGCTATACTGTTTCCCCCCCAAAAAGGTACAGTTTCATACTTTTATACGAACACAATTGCTCAGAGGAAGAGATTACAGTTAAGTTGTTTATTTTTTTTATCTAAAAAAGATAGCTGTCAATATTATTGTCAACGCTAAAGATTATTATAAATAAAATCTAACTAAATAAAATCTGCATTAACATTTAAAAAATGTATCTAAGTTTAAGGAACTGTTTCACTGGGGTATAAAAATTAGGTAACACATGTGCAAAATCCCTTTGTCATCAATCACCATGTGCAAAGGCAAATAACTCACAAATGAAAAGAGACAACTGGTTGTTGACTTTCATAAATTAGGCAACGAGTACCAAAAAAAAACAAAAAAAACAAATATACCACTATTAGGGCAACAATTAAAGTTTAAAACCACTGGAACTGTGGTAAACTTGCATGGTAGAGGACCCAAGAGTATCTTGTCCCCACACACAGTGAGGAAGATGGTTCGGATGGCATCAAAATATTGGGGTCACCAAGCCTCCAACTCAAAAGTTAGACACCAACTCCATGCCAATAGGCTATTTTATTGAGCAAACAAATGTAAACTCTTGGAGTTTGCTAAATGGCATTGGGGAGGCGCACCAGGCGCCTGGTACGTGGAACCGGCGTAGGTCTCACCGGACTGGTCTCACACACCTCAGGGCGAGTGCAGGGAACCAACACAGGACGCACCTGGCTGGGCAGACGCTCCTCTCGGCACTTGCGCTGCAGCTCCTTTCGTGCCACGAGATCTCTCTCATATCCCACCTTATACTCATAACTCCTTCATTCAGGCTGTGGCTCAGGCCTAGGTTTGGCCCCCTTCCTCCATGTGCCCCCAAAAACAAAAATCTTGGGACTGATGTGGCCTCGGACCCCGGCGTTGTCGCTGTCCCTCCTTTGCAACCCCCGCCAAGGATGGGTCTCACAGCCCCCCATTATCTCCTCCCAGGTCCAGAACTGCTTCTCCTTGGTCCTGGTAAGGTGGGTTATTCTGTCACGATCTAAGGAAGGAGTGGACCAAGGCACAGCGAGTGTAGGGTTCCACATATTTTAATGAACTGGACCCAAATACAAAAACAACAAAAGACCGTAAAGCTCGTAACAAAAATGTTGCACAAAAAACACAATAACCCACAAACCATGTGGGGGAATGAACAAACTAAGTATGATCCCCAATTAGAGACAACGACAATTAGCTGCCTCTAATTGGGAACCATCCAAAACCAAACATAGAAATAATAACATAGAACAAAAACTGGTCACGTCCTGACCAAAACACCATAGAGAAGCCAGAGGGCTATCTATGGCCAGGATGTGACAGGTGTACAAAGCGTTGAAAACAGGAGTGTAAATCATTTTCACAGATATCTTTTTTATATTTTATTTTATTACTTAAACAAAATTGTTTTTTTTTTCTGAGCAATTGTATTGGCATCAATTAGTATTTTGTTTATCCTATAATATAGCTCTGTATTTTTATTACTTCTTGTATACAGTATTTTTTGCTCATCTGCATCAAGAGTGGCAATCATTTTGGAGGTGACTGTTTATGTCACATCCTATACATCCCCTTATAACATGTATTGTATGGGCTGAAAGAAGGAAGAAAGGTTGTCTTACCCCACAAAGTGAATGCTATTTGCCATCCGGAGTATCTTGTGATGGCAGCCTGTATGTAATGTTACAAAATATAACTCTTAAATATTTTGACACTACAAATAACATTCCCAATAATGGAACATTCTGTGTAACATTCTGAAATTGGAATGCGCTGCTACTCACCACACTGACTGCAGAATTGGGATTATGGAACTTCTCAGGAAGAAAGCCCTTCTCCCCCGCCCACAATCTCTTCAGATGTTTGCTGTGACAGGGCGAAAATTATAACAGCAATACTAACAGATACTGTCAATAATACTAACAGATCATACATCGTTTACATAATCTATACTGTGTATATACAGTACATGGAATATTTTGGAATGACTGCATCAAACAGGACATACCGGTAACATGCTAACACATGGGACGTGTATGACACAGACGTTAGGCTGGCAAAGATGGTTGTGGCTAGCCAGGACTCTGGAAAATCAATCAATCAAACAAACAAACTAGTACGTAAACTACGCAGACTGATGAATGATAATGGTCCAGATATTCAGGCAAACTCTGCACTCTTAGAAAAAAGGGTTCCAAAAGGGTTCTTCGACTGTCCCCATAGGAGAACCCTTTCTGGTTCCAGATAGATCCCTATTTGGTTCCAGGTAGAACAATTTGGGTTCCATGTAGAACTCTCTGGTTCTACATGGAACCCAAAAGGGTTCTTCAAAGTGTTCTCCTATTTGGACAGCCGGAGAACCGTTTTAGGTTCTAGATAGCTCCTTTTTTTCTAAGAGTGTGGGTGCGGCAACACATGCACGCAAGCATGCACACACGCACACACGCACACACGCACACTAGTCTAAACCATGCTCCTTACTTCTGGCAACGTTAGCGAATTCCTCTATTTGGGGGATCATGGCTACAAACATCTCTGTCTCATTGCAGGATAAAGCCAGCTTCTTCAGTTGGTCTTTTAGAACGTCCAATCTATCAAACGCATAGTCACTGAGACTATAGTCAGCCAAAGTCATCTGTGGAAGGACAGATGCTCCCAAAGAACACAGTCAGAAGCACACTAAAATATGTCAAATAAAATACATCAAATAAGTGTAAGATAACACATGAAAAACCAAATCCCTCCCATATAACAAGGCTAACCGTGTATAAGCCAATCAGGGATATGACGGATGTGCCGATCATTCTGTTAGGGAACTTGAAGTGGGGGTCCCAGTCATAGACCCTCCTCTGGAACCAACTGGCCTTCAGTTTCCTATCAAAAAGATTCCGGAATTTAACGAAAACATTCTTAACACTCCAGGAAAAATCTTTAAGACACACAACCAGTTCATGCTGAATGTTTGCATGACCAACAATGAAATGTGAATTATTGTCACGTGTTGAACATAGTACGCCTAATTTTGAAACCAAGCCAATGGTGGTATATTTATCAATGGTGTGACAGGCTGTTACCAATTATTTGATGGGATGCCGTTAATGAATGAAGGGCTAATGCCCTACTGTACGTAGGGCTAATGATGAGCCAGTGTTTCTCCTACTGTTGTCCTACCGGTCAATAAGGCTCCTCCTCAACAATCTCTGTACATGCTTGGCCTGGTGACACTGGATTAGCTGCTCTTGGTCCTGAAAGAAGATTCTTGTCAACAGACAAACTCATCATTCATTGGATGGTTGCTCCTCAAAGTCTGGCATGATAAAGACCTTTTGGCGTGCTGAAGACCAGTAATGCTAACCTAGACCTCTCCCCTTGTAGTGACGTCAAATTATTTGGCATGATCTGAAGCTCATGATATATAAATCTCATTTGAATATGAGTCGTAAATAACAGGAGTATGTATTTCATCATGTCTGATATATGCTATTGGGATTCATTTCCCCATTTCACTGACACAAATCCTCAAACGGATGTGGTAACAACTATTTCTCCAACTGGAATTCTCACCTCCGTTTCAAGCTGGAGTCGAATCCGAACAGCTTTGACCAGCATGTATGTGAACCGCCCCAGGAGGAAAACGAGAGACAAAATGGTCGGCCACTGGTAGACTAGCTTCTGGTGACTACCCAGTATCTACAGAGTACAAGTTCAAGTTCACATGGCAGTCATAGACACAGAAATACATAGGCCACACCTACTGTAAAGAGTGATGAATGACTTGGAAAATATGGTCAGGGAAATAGCATCTGAGAGGAATAACTCATTTGGCATGTGTGATAAAAGGTATATTATTGAATGCAATAACATCATATACTGTACTGGGAACTATTTGTGAGATGAATGACTTGGGAAATATGCTAAAGTTTATAGAGTGTATAAACATTTGAACGTAATGACAACGCTAATAGACGGATGTAAACCTGCTTTGTGAGTGGTATTAGAGTCAACGACAGGTATTCAATGCCAATGAAGTTAGGATGAGACATATTTTGTCTGCAATTCAAACAGGCTTTTTTTTTTTCTTTCTGTGCCATCATGCCAGGATGTCGGTAACACAAAATGGATTCAACACATTCTATCACACAATCATCATATTGGTAGTTTGTCACCCCTTCCCAGAAGAGTGGATGTCCATTTTTATTTTCACCTTGATAAGTGCTACAGTCAGTGACGACCCGTCATTCAGAGCCCACATTTTTTGTTGTTTTATTACAGCTTATTTTTTTTTAAATGGGGGGGGGCTTGCCTGTTTTGCATGTTATTTTGGCATTAATACATGTCACATACCAGTTTGCAAACAATGTAAAAATTATATATCATTGAGTTAATAAAGCTGCATACAAAAATGGCCTCTTTTTTGTAGTCTTGAGTAAGGCAGCTCCAAAATGCAGGTGTTTCAGTCTAGCTCAGTGCTTCCTGTGGTGGTGGGGCAAGCCAGCAGAAAATAGGGAGCGTTGCGCCGTGATTGGCTCAGTGTTCTGTCACTCATGGGGACTTTACGTCACTGCCAAGAGTAAGAGGAGACATTGAAAATTCCCATCGGCTGCTGCCATAGGAGTGCCCATCCAAGAAGGCTCAAGGTCATTGGCCACAGATAAAATGACGTCAAATCACGTTATATCTACAGTAGCTTTGATTGGACTTTGATTGGACTTTCACAATCTTAGCTAGTAGTCATCATCATGAATCAAGTCGACAATCTACAGGCAAATCCTTTTTAATCCTCGTCATATGAAGAGAAATTATAGATAAAACGTATCGGTACTCATCGGCCATTGAACATTACACAACAAGTTGGAAATCGCAAATTCAATGAGTGGTTTAGAAGGAATCAGTGACAGTGGTTGTCTGGTCCCAAATCTGGGATTGAAGGGCTCTTTTCCAAGTTTAAAATTATAAACATTTAACATTGGCCATGCTGTCAATGAAGCATGATTTGTGCCGCACTCAAAACAACTGTTACCTCGGAGGACCGACGTGCCACCTTCCTGTTCAAGTGAGCCGAGTGCAACAATGTCTAAAAATGTCTTGTATGCTGCTGCATAAATGATGTAATTTGCCAGGGAGATGTGTATACTGTAGCTAAGAAAGTAATACTAAGTGTATGTTGTGTAGTAAGATGTTAGTAGCCCATGTGCCTCACCCTAATAATTTTGTATATTTACCACTCTTAATTTCACCTACTGTTCTGACTTGGTGGTGCACATGTAGCCTATAACCTGTTTTAGAGAAATGTAATCATTGAATATTGTAAGAGCTTTCATTGTCTGCTTATATGCCCACTTTATTTATCCTACGGTTCTGACTTGGTGTACAGGGAGAACACTAAGAACGGCCCATGTTCTGAAGTGCTAAACAAATAGTTATAATGACTACAACCGTCCTAGCTCGCTCATTAATGTCTTAATAGAAATTACGGATTGCCTTTTATTCGCTTGTCGTCCCCTTATGCCATAGCTTGTACATCTCAATTGTCAGTAGAAACCACATTTGTTGAAGCAAGTCAGCCATATCAGCTATGTTTTTTTTTTTAAAGGCAGTAAATGAGGCTGAATGAACTGTTTCACTGCCAGACAAGGCTCCACTGATAGCCAGGTGTAGAATTGGTAAGATGTTGGGACTGCCGTTGGGACTCTGCTTTTGGGACAGCTTTATGTAGGCCCTTTGTGGGCACCGTTTGTCACCGTTATGGTGCAATTAATGTATTGTTTAGTGTTGTGTAGTGTAGAGGCTTTGCTGGCATGCATCCCACTTGTTTTTTTTTTTTTCCCCCACCAAGATTTACATGCTAAAATCACCACTGGCTACAGTACTCTTGCTTGCAGGCAGTATATGTTGCTAAACCACATTGCTATACCAGCCTTGTTTAAAGTATTCTGAATGGAGGGGGGTAAACGACTATGTGTTGGCTTGTTGAATAGTCACCTACCTTACCAGCGGGACACATCACTGTATCCCACATCGTGATGATTATCCTGCAAAGAAAAACCAACCAGGCTGTTATAGGGAGTCCTTAGATCAATACTACTCATATTCAGTCAAATAGCTGGGCAATTCCTGTAATGACTAAATCAAGCTGTCTACAGGTACAGTGCTGTGAAAAAGTATTTTCCCCTTGTTATTGCTGAATGTTTGCATGACCAACAATGAAATGTGAATTATTGTCACGTGTTGAACATAGTACGCCTAATTTTGAAACCAAGCCAATGGTGGTATATTTATCAATGGTGTGACAGGCTGTTATTGTTATTGCATATTTTTTCAACCAAAACCTAACATTAGATAAAGGGAACTAAATTTAAAAAATTAAAATTAAACTTATTTTATTTATTTAAATAACAAAGTTATGCAACACTGTGTAAGGAATTGCCCCTTTACACTCAATAACTGGTTGTGGCACCTTTAGCTGCAATGACTGCAACCAAACGCTTTCTGTAGTTGTTGATCAGTCTCACATTGCTGTGGAGGAATTTTGGCCCACTTCAAAACTGCTTTTGTTTTCCAGAACTGCTTTTTAAAGCGACATTTGTGGGTTTTCAAGCATGATCTGCTCGTTTCAAGTCCTGCCACAACATGCTCAATTGAGATTAGGTCTGGACATTGAATAGGCCATTCCAAAAAATCAAATTTGTTGCTTTTTTACAATTTTCACGTGGACTTGATTGTGTGTTTTGGATCATTGTCTTGCTGCATGACCCAGCTGCACTTCAGCTTCAGCTCACAGACAGACGGCCTGACATTCTCCTGTAGAATTCTCTGTTACAGAGCAGAATTCATGGTTCCTTCTATTAAGGCAAGTCATACAGGTCTTGAGGCAGCAAATCATCCCCACACCATCACACTACCACCACCATGATTGATTGACCGTTGCTATGAGGTTCTTACTGTGGAATGCAGTGTTTGGTTTTCACCAGGCATAATGGGACCCATGTCGTTCAAAAAGTTATACATTTGCTATACAGTTGTCCATAGAACATTCTTCCAAGAATCTTGATGATCATCCAGGTGCTTACAGGTGCTTTTTGGACGAGATGGGTCCCATTATGTCTGGTGAAAACCAAACACTGCATTCCACAGTAAGAACCTCATACCAACGGTCAATCATGGTGGTGGTAGTTCCCTTTATCTAAAATGTGTTTTTGGTTGAATATCTGATAACATGCAGTATAAAAAATATTTAAAAAATAGAGAAAAGCAGAAAGGGGGCAAATACTTTTTCACAGCACTGAAAGTCCCTATAGAGCCAGGAGATATTCGTCCTGACCATGTGCCCTGCCTGACCAGAAAAAAACTCTGGACCCTGACTTCAACCGGTCAGGTCTCAGGGTCGGTAAAAACTCCTGACCCTACGTCATGACATCACATCAAACGTGCACTGACCATGTCAAAGAGTAGAGGATTCCCAGGACAGCCCCAAACTCTCGGCAAGGGGTTGACAGACACGCAAAGAAAGGGAAATAGGCCAGGCCCACCTCGAGAGCACCCACAAGGTACACAAACGCTGCAAAGACAAAGACAAAGTTTTGCTTGTGTTGAGAGCAGTGCACATATCATTGTCACTAGGGCTATGTGGTCAGGAAAAACTCCCAGCCCTAACCATTATCAATGCTACAGTGCACAATACAGGAAACAGTGGCATTCATGAATCAACTACTCTTCCTAGGTTCCTGCCTTTCTAGGGAGTTTTTCCTAGGCACCGTTGTCACGGATCCTTCCTGAACTGTGTCATTACGCACACCTGGTCCCCATTCCCACTGATTGTAATTGTATAAAATGTGCCCTTTGGGTCACCAATGGGCTGTCGATTATTGTTCCCATGTCCATTGGTCGTGTGAGTACCTGCGCTGTGTTGTTTTGGCTTTCGTGCCGCTTGTATTGAACAGATGATTACGGGTCTCGACCTGTGTAGTATCACTGTGCGCTTGTGTATTTAATCAAGGTACTGTTCGCTTTTTTGGGGGTTCAACCCTGTGTTTTGTATACGTGTTTGTTTGGTCTTCGTCCCTGTGCCTTTACATGGCACGCTGTAGTTTGGGTCAATAAAAAACCCTATTACGCATTTCTGCGCCTGTCTCCCGATCCTTTATACCGATGTGACAACCGTGCTCTTACATCTGCATTGCTTGCTGTTTGGGGTTTTAGGCTGGGTTTCTGTATAAGCATTTATAAATACATTTGATTTTATACTAGGGAGATGAGAAACCCGGCAGGTACTGAGACGCCTTTGAGGCTCTAATGTTGCCTGACACTCCTGCTACACTGGTGTTCCACTCGCTAAACAACATTCTGACACACCCCTGTTCAGTATTCCATTCACTCAGAAACATTTTGAATTACCTTTGGCCCAGGGTGGAACATTGAAGGTCATGTATTGCTCTGAGAAAAGAAGCAAGACACTGGAGGATACAGCTCCGAAGGCAAACCCATAGGACCATCTGTTACTGAGGTTCTCCATGAGGTCCAGAGGCCTGAGAGGGAGGGGGTAGTAATAGGAGTATGAAGAGTGTTCAAATCTTCTATCACACCTTATCCCTCATGTAGTGCATTATTTAGGACCAGAGCCACACATCCTACTCCCCATATAGTGTAGTACTTTTGACACATACCCTACCCCATGTATGGTGCATGTGAGCTCTCACATTTTTGCATTTAAGCTCTCACATGTTTTAACATGTTTTTTTTTACAATAACATAGTTTTGGAGTTAGAGAAACTTGGAATTTTCGGCAGGGATATATGCAGGATGATACCCTCCACAGCATAACCTTCACTCCAGATCAAACTCCAAACCTACAACCATTTTTTGGACAGACCAGATACAACTTCAATTAGCACGGAGGTGTGAAGTGAAAGGTGTTGAAGCCTCTGAGCCCAACACATGGCAGGAGACTCACAGGCTACCCCTCGCAAATCCAGAGGCCTTGATGCACCCTCCTGTTGTTCAGGGCCATCCACTGGCATTTTCTACAAGAAATCGGCCTCCAGAAATAAAGCTTCTCCCAAGTGGGTGTAACACCTACTCCCGCTGCCTGCTACACTGCTGCTTGGATTCCACCTGGCGATCTGTTCCCCATCTGCCCTGGCTTGTCTCCCCCTGTCTGGTACAGGTACCCCCCACCACACTCCCCCCTCTCTACCGAGCTTTCGCTCGCCTCCAGAACACAGGCACTGTTGGGCCGAGTGACTCTGAACTTACAATGGCTAGCCGCAAGTCGTTTTTTTTTTCTTGTGCATTTTGCTATTTGCCTCATGACTCTTGCATGCTTTGTTGACTATGAACTTTCTTGTTTACCCTACGGTGAGACAGACTATGTTTGTTCCCACATTTGGACTCTGACTCTCTATTGGTTACACAAACTTTTGGCCCCCCCATCCTATTCTAACCACCTCTCACCTGCTTTGTATTCATGTTACCTGAAGAAATTGCTGTATAATATGATCCTGTTGCCATCTAATGCACATTCAAATGTCATAAATAATCACTGTAGAGCTCTCCCTGTCCTCTGCCGTGCCCTGATTGTATTACTGTTGATATCTGGAAATGTGCATGTACACCCTGGCCCATCTACTGTTACTAGCCCCAATTCTGACTTGTGCTCTGATATCTGTTTCACTGATTTCTGCTCTCGTAAAAGCCTGGGTTTTCTGCACGTTAACACTAGAAGCTTATTACCTAAAACGGATAAATTGAAAGTGGGGGTTCACATCCCTGGATCGCTCGTCTTTTCAGTTCGCTGCAGCTAGTGACTGGAACGAGCTGCAACAAATACTCAAACTGGACAGTTTTATCTCTTCATTCAAAGACTCAATCATGGACACTCTTACTGACAGTTGTGGCTGCTTTGCGTGATGTATTGTTGTCTCTACCTTCTTGCCCTTTGTGCTGCTGTCTGTGCCTAAAAATGTTTGTATCCTGTTTTGTGCTGCTACCATGTTGTGCTGCTGCCATGTTCTGTTGCTACCATGCTGTGTTGTCATGTGTTCCTGCCATGCTATGTTGTCATCTTAGGTCTCTCTTTATGAATGCTGTCTTGTCTCTCTTGTTGTGATGTGCATTTTGTCCTTTATTTAATTTATTTTTATTTTTAATCCCAGCCCCATCCCCTCAGGAGGCCTTTTGCCTTTTTGGTAAACCATCATTGTAAATAAGAATTTGTTCTTAACTGGCTTGCCTAGTTAAATGCACTATATAGACAGCATTACAGATGTAGGATCCTAATTTTGTTGCTGAGAATGTTCCTGCACCGCAGGAAATGCAAACTTGTAGAATATTCTAAGTTTAAAAAGGCTTCTTAAATTGTTAATTTCCACTTTAAAATGTCAAACTTAATTTTCCCTAATGAAAAATGGATCAACCCCGACAAAAGCATAATAATTAATATTTCCTGTTGCTGCAAGATTATTTGTGTGCTGTAGCAAACTGGCTCAAATTATAAGATCCTACATTTGTATATTGGGAATAGGGTGTGATTTGAGATGAAAACCGGTGTGTGTCTGTCTCTTTAAGGGTCAGTATGGGTTGACTGGTAAAGGGTCAGGGGTTACAGTGTGACTCACACAACAATGCCAAAGCGGTTGTTGAGAAAGGGGAGCTTCTCATCAATGGGCAGATGTCTGGATCTCCTCTGCAGGGCCGACAGCACAACCACGATGACGAACTATGCAGAATACACAAAAGAGAGCAAAGACGAGGGTTGCAAAATTCCAGAAACTTTCAATAAATTCCCTGGTTTTCCCGGCATCCTGGTTGGAGGATCCTGGAATCAGAAGGGAATAAGCAAGGTTTCTGGGAAACCGGGGAATTTATTATTTATATTTCTAATTTATATTTCCTTTGTGGGTTTTTGTTCTGTACAAGGTTCCTTCTTCTCACTCTGTCATTTAGGTTAGTTTCGTGGACTAACTACAATTATCAATCCTCAGTTTTCTCCTATCACAGCCATTAACCTCTGTAACTGTTTTAAAGTCACCATTGGCCTCATAGTGAAACCCCTGAGCGGTTTCTTTCCTTTCAGGCAACTGAGTTAAGAAGGACACCTGTATCTTTGTAGTGACTGGGTGTATTGATACACCATTCAAAGTGGAATTAATAACTTCACCATGCTCAAACGGATATTCAATGTCTGCATTTTTTCTACCAATAGGTGCCCTTCTTTGTGAGGCGTTAGAAAAAATAATCTCTGTTTGAAATTCACTGCTCGACTGAGGGACCTTACAGATTATTGTATGTTTGGGGTACAGAGATGAGGTAGTCATTCAAAAATCATGTTAAACACTATTATTGCACACAGAGCCAATCCATGCAACTTATTATGTGACTTGTTAAGCACATTCTTACTCTTAAACATATTTAGGCTTGCCATAACAAAGGGGTTGAACACTTTAATTTGTAAAAAATTCTAAAAACATAATTCGCTTTGACATTATGGGGTATTGTGTGTAGGCCAGTGACACAAAATCTCAATTTAATAAATTAAAATTCAGGCTGTAACACAGCAAAGAATATGGAAAAAGTCACGGGGTGTGAATACTTTCTGAAGTCACTGTTGAATACATGATCATTTGTCAGAAAAATAGCATTGTCTTATTACATAAGCATGTCTGTAGCAAAAAGCACAGTTGAACAGAATGTATCTTATGTTGATGTACTACACTATCTAGAACCTAAAGAAGCTATCTAGACCCTAAAAGGGTTCTTCAGCTGTCCCCATAGGAGAACCCTTTGGATAACTCTTTTTGATTCCAGGATGACCCCTTTAGGGTTCCATGTAGGACCCTTTCCACAGAGGGTTGGTTCTACATGGAACCCAAAAGGGTTCTATCTGGAACCAAAAAGAGTTATCCAAAGGGTTCTCCTATGGGGACAGCTGAAGAACCCTTTAAGGGTTCAGCCGAACCCTTTTTTTCTAAGAATGTAGTGTTACTGGCACCAGTGGATGTTGGTAACACTTTACTTGACACCTAGTGTCATAACACGTTATGATACAGTCATTACCATGTCATAACAGCTGACATAACTTGTCATAACCTGTCATACGGTCATAACACATATACAAGACCTGATGTGACATATATTGCGTTATTTATGGCTGGTTATGACACCTACATAAGAGTGTCAAAACCCACAACCTCCCACGGTAGTTATTTATGGCTGGTTATGACACCTACATAAGAGTGTCAAAACCCACAACCTCCCACGGTAGTTATTTATGGCTGGTTATGACACCTACATAAGAGTGTCAAAACCCACAACCTCCCACGGTAGTTATTTATGGCTGGTTATGACACCTACATAAGATTGTCAAAACCAACAAAACTTACCATACAATGAAAAACATTCCATAGCCTACTTGTCAAAAGTATTTATATGTAATACAACATTTTCTGAAATTGACCATGCTGAATTATCATTGTAATGGAGCACACATTGATGTCAGACATGCACCTACCCCAATGCTCTGTTGCTGATGACTGGGACGAATACAGGAGCAGATTTCAGGTGCAGGACAAGACACCCTCTTTTTGACTGAGGACTGACATAAGGGCAAGTACGTGATAGACCTCTCTGGTTTACGTGATTCTGATCATACTGGTCATAAAGCTTCTTGACAGTGTCATAAAGTGTAAAAACATGACTTTAAAGAATTCATTACAACAACAAAGGATTTAAGAAACAACTTTCAAACTAAAGGAAACTTCTTGGCAGGGAAAAAACACATTTGAATAAATGTGGGTTTTGACACTCATATGTAGGTGTCACAATCAGCCATAAAATAACGCATTATATGTCCCAACAGTTGTAAATATATGGGTCATGACAGTGTTATGATCATATTATGACAAGTTCTGTCAGCTGTTATGACATATAATGACATGTTTATAACTGTATCATAACGTGTTATGACGCTAGGTGTCAAGTAAAGTGTTACCTGGATGTTAATGTACTGTATGGGGACACAGAGACCCCTTACCGACGGAATGAGAGAATAGTGCAAGAAGAGGTCCATGGATACACCACTGTCACAGGTCTGGTGAGGAGAGCCCCTTCAAGACAAACATAAATAAACAATTCAAAAAGGGAAGTAGACTTTCAGACTGAATCATACATTTCCGACATGAACGAAATAGTAAAATGTACAGATTTACAGTTATCAAGCATCCCTTTATAACTGATACAGTAGTTAGACAACATTTGAATTGCACTCACATGTTGCCTCTTATCATGTTGGAACAACTTTCAACGAGCAAGGGAGTAACATAAAAGAAAGTTCTTAAAAGCGACAACAGAAAGTACTATCTACTGATAGCTCTCAAAGCCCCGTTTCCTAGTTGCAGTCATGTGACGTACCTTTGACCCCAAACGCCAAACTACACAAGTGGCACCTTGTGCTCCCTTATTGACTGATATGTTACCGTGCGATGACACTGTCAACAGAGAGCCCAGTAATAGATAACCACGGTGTTCGTTATTTTTACTATTTTCTACATAGTAGAATAATAGTGAAGACATCAAAACTATGAAATAACACATATGGAATCATGTATACGAGAACCAAGTACAGGGAGTGAACATTTAATGAAACACGGACAGGGACGGGACGGGACGGGACCAGAATACAGAATGCGGACAGGGACAGAATGCGGACAGCGTCTGGACAGGGGGAAACAAAACGACAATAATGCTGACACTGGGATCTAACCGAGGAACAGATAGATATAGGAGGGGCAATCAACAAGGTAATGGAGTCCAGGTGAGTCCAATGAGCGCTGATGCGCATATTGGCGCATATTGATGGTGGCAGGTGTGCGTAATGAAGGGTAGCCTGGCACCCTCGAGCGGCAGAGAGGAGGAGGAGGAGGAGGAGGAGCAGCGGGAGTGGGAGTGGGAGTGGGAGTGAGAGTGACAAAGTCATTTAAAAATCATGTTAAACACTATTGTTACACAGAGAGTAAGTCTATGTAATGTATTATGTGACTTGTTAAGCACAGTTTTACTCCTGAACTTATTTAGACTCACCATAACAAATGGTTTGAATACTAAAAACATGAATTTCACTTTGACATTATGGGGTATTGTTTGTAGGCCAGTGACACAAAATCTAAATTTAATCAATTTAATTTAAATTCAGGCTGTAACACAAAAGAAATTGGAAGAATTCAAGGGGTGTGTCACGACTTCCACCGACGGTGGCTCCTCTGCCTGTTCGGGCGGCGTTCGGCGGTCGTCGTCACCGGCCTACTAGCTGCCACCGATCCTCTATTTTCTTTCTGTTGATTATCGTATTGTTTGCACCTGTTTTCGTGTTGTGTTTGTTAAGGCTATTTAAGCGGGTTAAGCCCGCCTCCTTTTGTGCGGGCTTGTTTGCTGTTTTGTTGGTGTGAGTTCATGTCCTATGTTTGGGCTGCTCCTATTTTGTATCTCATTTTGAGCCTGTGTGGCGTTGGAAACCGCATTAAAGTCGGTTGTTCCGTTCACGCTGCGCCTGACTCCACACCCACCACTCCTAGCTGTCGTAACAGGGTGTGAATACTTTCCGAAGGCACTCTAATTACAACAGATAATTATAGACTGACACGTGACAATAATTTCATTAAATATGATACTTAAACATATTTGGTTAACTCCTGTTCCCTTCACGTAAAGGGAATGCATTTGTCTGCGTCTTCCGGCACATACAATCATGTTTATTCCATACCAATCAATAACCACAGTTAATCAAATACAGGAAAATAATCATTTTCTCTCAACCACAGCCCGGTGGTGGCTGGTGCCGCTAGAAACTAAGGCGGCAAGATACCGTACTGTCAGGTTTGTTCAGAGGCTTGTCAACAGGTTGGTTTTTATGTGATGTTAAAGCGGTGGTTGTTTTGTAGTCTGACGTCAAATGTTGGCAGGAAAACTGTCCAGGCAGGTCGAGCGCACCAATGTGGGGAAGCTTGTTACCAGTAAACTTTTGTGTTGTAGCCTGTGATTCATGGCACACACCGGTGAAATGGTGAAAAAATATTCTGCAGGCTTTTGCTTTTAGGTCTCTTATATTTCTCAGTATATTTCTGGTACTCAAATGTTACTGAATTGAGTAGGAATGCTTTGCTGTCCAGATTGAAGGATAACCAAAGTGAAGATGGATTAATAAAATCAGGAGTCTATTATAGAGTTATCCGCTTGCAGTAAAGACTTCAGGAAAGAACAAATAATTAAAGAAAATAGTAAGTAATGTGCTGTATAACTTCTAAATATATGCAAATATATGGATATTCTGACACTACTATGATTGTTTTTAAAATAAGGTCACTGAAGACTGAAGACATTTTACAATAAGATAGAGATTTTCTTAATGATGTTATTTCATGGCACATGTATGGCATAGTAAGCTAAAAGTCTATTGTTGAAGAAATTATTTGATCATAGCCTTCATATGGCGTTATATTTCTTAACTCACACAGTAGAAGTACACTAAATACATACATAAGTGAAATTTGTATGACTAACAGGTATGAATGATGGAACATCATGATTCTCAGGTTACCCATGTGTTAATTTCACGTTACCATACCTCCAAAATCACGTCGTTGTCACGCCTCCCTTGGAGGTCTGGAGAATTTTGTATTGTAAAAACGTTTTGAATGGTCCGCTGACAAGATTTTGATTGGATGATACATTTCAAGAACCCTCCCCCATACCGCCCGTAGAAGGGGTGCTGTGTGTTATGTGGTGTCCCTTGAGAGGGCAGGAACAAGATGTACAGTGCATACGGAAAGTGTTCATACCCCTTCCATTTTTCCACATTTTGTTTCATCACAGCCTTATTATAAAATTTATTAAATAATCATTTTTCCTCATCAATCTACATACAATACCCCATAATGACAAAGCGAAAAGTTATTTTGATATTTTTGCAAATGTATTAAAAATAAAAACTGAAATACCTTATTTACATAAGTATTCAGACTATGAGAGTCAAAATTCTGCTCAGGTGCATCCTGTTTCCATTGATCATTCTTGACATGTTTCTACAACTTGATTGGATTCCATCTTCGGTAAATTCAATTGATTGGACATGATTTGGAAACGCACACACCTGTCTATATAAGGCCCCACAGTTGACAGTGCATGTCAGAGAAAAAAAACAAGCCATGAGGTCAAAGGTATTGTCCGTAGAGCTCCAAGACAGAATTGTATCGAGCCACATCTGGTTTAGGGTACCAAAAAATGTCTGCAGCATTGAAGGTCCCCAAGAACATAGTGGCCTCCATCATTCTTAAATGGAAGAAGTTTGGAACCACCAAGACTCTTCCTAGAGTTCCCCGCCCGGCCAAACTGAGAAATCGGGGGAGAAGGACCTTGGATCTCTCTGTACTTTGCTCCATTCATCCAGAAGTACAACCATCTCTGCAGCACTCCACCATTCTTCCAGAAGGACAACCATCTCTGCAGCACTCCACCAATCAGGCCATTATGGTAGAGTGGCCAGACGAAAGCCACTCCACAGTAAAAGACACATGACAGCCCGCTTGGAGTTTGCCAAAAGGCACCTAAAGGACTCTCAGACCTTGAGAAACAAGATTCTCTGGTCTGATGAAACCAAGATTGAACTCTTGGGCTGAATGCCAAGCGCCACATCTGGAAGAAACCTGGCACCATCCCTACAGTGAACTTTGGTAGTGGCAGCATCCTGCTGTGGGGATTCCAGCGACAGGGACTGGGAGACTAGTCAGGATCGATAAATGGAGCAAAGTACAGAGAGATCCTTGATGAAAACCTACTCCAGAGTGCTCAGGTCCTCAGATTGTGGCGAAACGACACTAATCTAACAGCCAAGACACTGCAGGAGTGGCCACGGGGCAAGTCTCTGAATGTCCTTGAGTGGCCCAGCCAAAGCCTGGATTTGAACCCGATCAAACATCTTTGGAGAGACCTGAAAATAGCTGTGCCAAAGAAGACTTGAGGCTGTAATCGCTGCCAGTTGCTTCAACAAAGTACTGAGTAAAGGGTTTGAATACTGATGTAAATGTGATATTTTCGTTGTTTTTTTTAATACATTTTGCAAAGATTTCTAAAAACCTGTTTTTGCTTTGTCATTATGGGGTATTGTGATGTCATTATGGGGTATTGTGATGTCATTATGGGGTATTGTGTGTAGATTGATGAGGGGGAAAAAACGATTTAATCAATTTTAGAACGAGTCTGTAACGTAACAATGTGGAAAAGGTCAAGGGGTCTGAATACTGTAGCTATTCTCTGCTTCAGATGATAGATGCCCATAAGGCCAGTAATGCCATCATACTGTAGGCCTGTGGCTGCACTGGTGATGCATGCCATATGATAAGCTGCTAAATGGATTCAGATAGCTGATATCCTGAGACAGAGTGACAATCAAATAAAACAGATTGGGGATCTTGCAGCTAGACAAAAAGGAAATGTTAATTTGAGAATACAACAGAAACACAGAAACTTTACAGACAGAACCCCTTCCCCTCTTTATTGCAGGATTGTGATATGTGATTAATCAACATTAGTTCATTAGACGCTAGTTCATTTTGAAGAATAGTTTAACAATTCAAACAAGTTTAAACACTTAACTTCAAAGAATCAACACTTGATCACCTGAAAATGTACAAATACGCAGTGGCGATTTTAGCATGTAAATCTTCAAATCAAAATTTAATTTTATTGGTCACATACACATGGTTAGCAGATTTTAATGCGAGTGTAGCGAAATGCTTGTGCTTCTTGTTCCGACTATGCAGTAATATCTAACAAGTAATCTAACAAATTCATAACTACCTTATACACACATACACACACAAATGTAATGGGATGATTAGAATATGTACATTTAAATATATGGATGATGTAGGATATGTAACATTATTAAAGTGGCCAGAAATTTGAGTCTGTATGTTGGCAGCAGCCTCTCTATGTTAGTGATGGCTGTTTAACAGTCTGATGGCCTTGAGATAGAAGCTGTTTTTCAGTCTCTCGGTCCCAGTTTTGATGCACCTGTACTGACCTCGCCTTCTGGATGGTAGCGGGGTGAACAGGCAGTGGCTCGGGTGGTTGTTGTCCTTGATGATCTTTTTGGCCTGTGACATCGGGTGCTGTAGGTGTCCTGGAGGGCAGGTAGTTTGCCCCCTGGTGATGCGTTGTGCAGACCTCACTACCCTCTGGAGAGCCTTGTGGTTAAGGGTGGTGCAATTGCCATACCAGGCGGTGATACAGCCCAACAGGATGCTCTCGATTGTGCATCTGTAAAAGTTTGTGAGTGTTTTAGATGACAAACCAAATTTCTTCAGCCTCCTGAGGTTGAAGTGGCACTGTTGCGCCTTCTTCACCATGCTGTCTGTGTGGGTGGACGATTTCAGTTTGTCCGTGATGTGTACGCCGAGGAACTTAAACCTTTCCACCTTCTCCACCACTGTCCCCTCGATGTGGATAGGGGGGTGCTCCCTCTCCTGTTTCCTGAAGTCCATGATCATCTCCTTTGTTTTGTTGACATTGAGTGAGAGGTTATTTTCCTGACACCACACTCCGAGGGCACTCACCTCCTCCCTGTAGGCTGTCTCGTCGTTGTTGGTAATTAGGCCTACCACTGTAGTGTCGTCTGCAAACTTCATGATTGAGTTGGAGGCATGCATGGCCACGCAGTCATGGGTCAACAGGGAGTACAGGAGAGGGCTGAGAACGCACCCTTGTGGGGCCCCAGTGTTGAGGATCAGCGGTGGGGGAGATGTTTCCTACCTTCACCACCTGGGGGTGGCCCGTCAGAAAGTCCAGGACCCAGTTGTACAGGGTGGGGTCGAGACCCAGGGTTGATGAGTTTGGAGGGTACTATAGTGTTAAATTCTGAGCTGTAGTCAATGAACATCATTCTTACATGGGTATTCCTCTTGTTCAGATGGGATAGGGCAGTGTGCAGTGTGATGGCGATTGCATCGTCAGTGGACCTATTGGGGCGGTAAGCAAATTGGAGTGGGTCTAGGGTATCAGGTAGGGTGGAGGTGATATAATCCTTGACAAGTCTCTCAAAGCACTTCATGATGACAGAAGTGAGTGCAATGGGGCGATAGTCATTTAGTTCAGTTACCTTAGCTTTCTTGGGAACAGGAACAGTGGTGGCCATCTTGAAGCATGTGGTGACAACAGACTGGGATAGGGATTGGTTGAATATGTCCGTAAACACACCAGCCAGCTGGTCTGCGCATGCTCTGAGGACACGGCTAGGGATGCCGTCTGGGCCCGGCAGCCTTGCGAGGGTTAGCACATTTAAATGTTTACTCACGTTGGCCACGGAGAAGGAGAGCCCACAGGCTTTGGTAGCGGGCGGAATAGCTGCACTGTTTGTATTCAGTCATATTTTCCAGTCGCCTTGCCATGATTAAAAGCGGTGGTTTGCGCTTTCAGTTTTGCGCGAATGCTGCCATTAATCCATGGTTTCTGGTTAGGGAAGGTTTTAATAGTCACAGCGGGTACGACATCTCCGTTGCGCTTGCTAATAAACTCGCTCACAGAGTCAGCGTATACATCATCAATGTTGTTGTCTGAGGCTATCCGGAACATTTCCCAGTCCACGTGATCGAAGCAATCTTGAAGCGTGGAATCTGATTGGTCAGACCAGCGTTGTATTGACCTGAGCACGGGTGCTTCCTGTTTTAGTTTCTATCTATAGGCTGGGAGCATCAACATGGATTCATGGTCAGATTTGCAGAAGGCAGTGCGTGGGAGGTCTTTGTATGCATCGCGGAAGTTCGAGTAGCAATGATCCAGAATTCTGCCAGCTCGTGTTGCGCATTCAATATGTTGATATATTTTAGGGAGTATTGATCTTAGGTTAGCTTTGTTAAAATCCCTAGCTACAATAAGTGCAGCCTCAGGATGTATGGTTTCCAGTTTACATAGAGTCCAAGTTCTTTCAGGGCCGACAAGGTATCTGCTTGGGGAGGGGGGGCGGTTATACACGGCTGTGACTATAATCAAAGACAATTTTCTTGGAAGATAATGCGGTCGGCATTTGATTGTAAGGAATTATAGGTCAGGTGAACAAAAGGACTTGAGTTCATGTATGTTGTTGGTGATTACACCATGAGTCGTTAATCATAAGGCATAAGGTACCGACTGACAACGTATCCCGAGTGAGCCATGTTTCTGTGAAACAGAGAATGTTACAATCTCTGATGTCTCTCTGGAAGGCAACTCGTGCCCTAATTTCGTCCACCTTGTTATCTAGAGATTGGACATTGGTGAGTAATATGCTCGGAAGCGATGGATGGTGTGCTTGCCTTCTGAGTCAGACCAGTTGATGGGGCAAACTCAGACATTTTCTTTTTATGCATGCCAGCAAAGCCACTATACAACACAACACTAAGCTATCCATTAATTGCACTATAACGGTGACAAAGAGTTCTCATAAACTGTTAGGGTCTACATAAAGCTGTCCCAACAGCAGAGCTTTCCTTTCAGCAACATAGTGAATCCATACCACTGCTACACCTAATATGGCTGACTTGTTTAAATAAATAAAGTTTCAACTGACTCCTTGTGGATTTGTTTAAGTCAATAAGAACTACTGTCACAGTTTTCTGGTGGAGCGGACCAAGACGCAGTGAGGGTTCCAGTATACATACTTTATTTAAAGTGCAAACTGGGAAAGAAAACAATGAAACAAACCGTCACACAGGTGTGGCACACACAAATGCAAACAATAACCTGCCAGGCAAGTGGGGCAGGGGACCAACTTAAATAGGATTCCCAATTAGAGACAATGACTAGCAGCTGCCTCTAATTGGGAACCCAAACCAACCAACATAGAAATATATACATAGAACATTAACACACCCCTGATCACGTCCTGACCAAAAACACCAATGAGCAGCCTAAAGGGCTATCTATGGCCAGGACGTGACAACTACATTCTCCAATAATCATGAACCGTACACAAACATGATTACATTTATGTTCAGCAAATTTGCTCTTTATCATTAACACTTAGCTCCAAGTATAAGCAAGTGCAAGCAAGCTGTGACGAGGTAGGCCTATTCGTTCAGCACTTGGACACCAACAGAAATTCCATGTAACTTACCATGTGATTTGTTAAGAATTGTTTTACTCCTGAACTAATTTAGGCTTGGCTAAACAAAGGGGCTGAATACTGATGCAACAACTATATTTTAGTTATAATTTTTTTTTGTTATCTTAAAAAATGTTTTCAAAAGTCTTCCGCTTTGACATTACAGAGTATTTTGTGTACATTTGACAACAAATGTCAATTAAATCTATTTTAATCCCACTTTGTAACACAATTCAATTTGAAGAAATCCAAGGGGTTTAAATAATACTTTTGCAAGGCATCATTTTATTCACATTTTCTTTTGTCCAACACCAGAACCAAGTTAATATTAGATTTTTCAGAAACTACAGAGACCAAAACCAACTAGACCCCCCCTTGTGACCGAGGAATTCAAGAAATGCCCAGATCCCTCTCCACTTCTTGGTACATGGTAACATGGAAAACAATAAATCCAATACTCTATCAATACCAATAGTACTGATACAATTTCTAAAGGCATCAAGTCGCCACATGAATAGATTCAGTTCATTTAATGTCACTTTTCTCCTGATCTGCAGTGGGGCCTCTAAGGGTTGAGTTCTCTACGCCTGTCAGCTTGGACACAGTGAGGAGAATAACCCAAGTCTGCAGGAAGGAGGTCGCTACAAACCACATGACTGCGTCGCCCTCCAGAAGGTTGCTCTCAACATCCCCTTCCGCCATCATGAAGAGCACCTCAAGTTCTGGCTCCACTACCTCCATGCTGTCTTACAGCGCCAACAGCTGGACTATGGCATCTATGTTATCAATCACGTACAGTACAACACACATTTGGAATTGTAAAACTTAGATTGTGCCTTTAAATTGATGTCAATTAGCCTATCAGAAGATTCTAAAGCCATGACATAATTCTCTGGAATTTTCCAAGCTGTTTAAAGACACAGTCAACTTAGTGTATATAAACTTCTGACCCACTGGATTTGTGATACAGGGAATTATAAGTGAAATAATCTGTCTGTAAACAATTGTTGGAAAAATTACTTGTGTCATGCACAAAGTAGATGTCCTAACCGACTTGCCAAAACTATAGTTTGTTAACAAGAAATCTTTGGAGTGGTTGAAAAATGAGATTGAATGACTCCAACCTAAGTGTATGTAAACTTCCGACTTCAACTGTAGAAACCTGCCGTTGTCACATTATGTTGACATTGCGGTGGTGCTGGGGAGGATGCATTTTGTTTAAAAAAAGGGTAATTCTTTTCCCTTTAAAATCAATTTAATCAAAATCAATTTAATTTCTGATTTCCACAGGGTGAATAACAGAGGAATGTCCATCCCGGACGATCCATCACGAAAGAGACAAAAATAACAACAACAATCCTCAGAGGTAAAGCTCTAGAACAACCACGTTCACTAAGTTCCCCCTCAAGTTTTGAAGACGATGGATACTGGTGGCCTCAACTCTCTCGAGTACGAAGTTGTCGCAGTTGAAAAGCATGACCTGTTCACAAAGATTACAGTAGATGTGGGGATGCCACCCAAAGATAAATAATACATGGACAAAGGATGAATGAGGAAGAGATGAACTAGCAGGGCTGGATTTGGGGCCCCGGGGCAAACAGTGAATTTCCTTAAATTAAACACAATTCACACAGAGAACAATGTGCAGTTTGATCATGCTATTCTACACATTTTGCAATGATGCTGAGAGAAAATATTGCAGATTTAATGTTTTGCTATGACGCTGAGAGAAAATGTTTCAGATTTAAAGCTAATTTCCCGCAATTCTACATATATGCTGACTCCGACCTCTAGAGGGCCCCCTGGGGGTTGGGGTCCTCGGGGCACATGCCCTGCGTGCCCGTTCGTAAATCCGACCCTGTGAAGAAGGCAGGAACCTCCTGGAACGAGGTCAAGAAAACTGTGTGAGCCATGGGAAACACCAACAAACAATAACAAAATGTTCAACATTTCAAAATAAATACATTTGCCAATTAATTTAATATCTGGTCATGATGATGTCATTTGTTTGGTGATGTCAGACCCCTCTAACAGCTCTCCTCCTTCATGACCAAGATGTCCATTCTGGTCTCCTTGTAAAGAAAGGAATGGGGGGGACAGATGTAGGATCTTAATTTGATCCTTCTTTATTTGCTGAAAAATTTCAAAGGAAATGCAAACTTGTAGTGTATTTGAGTTTTAAAAAGGCTTCTTAAATTTGTAATTTCAAAAATGTGCCAACCCCTACAAAATGTCCATTCAGTATAATCCACATAATAATTCACATTTCCTGTTGCTGCAGGATTTTTTTCCTACTTTAGCAAACTGGCTCAAATTAAGATCCTACATCTGTAGTATATGTGTGTTATTATCTAGGTTTCCATCCAATTGGCAACAGGTTCTAAATATTCTAAAATTTGCATTAAAAAAATGAGCACATTTTCCCACGAGTGGTGTGTTTCCACCAAACCGACTTGTTTCAGATACAATTCAGTACATGATGACGTAGTGCACACAAAATGTTAACATTTTCTTGTACTGAATAAAAATCTAAAGTTCAATGTGTTTACATTGCATTTTCAACTCTAGTTTTGTCACAAAAACTATTGCATTAAATAGCAAATGTGCCTAGACAACAGCTCGCAGATACAGTGCGGGTAGGCTGTACGTGTAGGCTAGTCTACATGATGAGATTATTATGGATAAGAGCAAGAATATTTATATTTGTCAAATAGCAGTCAAGCATTGATCATCATGTCACCAAAATAAGGCCCTTGATAGGTATTGGAAAGGAGCATCAAGGTCATCTTGCACTTTCACCATCCTGTGATGTTCATCATAATTTATTTAATCTGTAGACCCCCCCTGGCAGCTCCCTTGCCTGACGACTTCAATGTGAAGAAGACCAGGGACATGGGCAGTCAGGAGAGGTGTAACTTTAAATAAAGCTCAGTTAGAAATGCATTGTGTACAACAGGTATGATATTATTGCATGTCATATAGAATAGGGGTTGATTGTGTCAGGCTCTATTGACTACATTTCTATCTGCTGCCACATTCTGAATATTTCATTCCACATTCCAGTTGCCTGCCTTTAGATGCTGATTTTGCGTTTTATGTTTTTTCCCACTAATGATTAAAGGGCAATTCCGCCACTTTTCAACCTCATGTTCATTATCTCCAGCACCATACCAGGGTCTACATACGTGAAAACAGCGCATTTCTATGCTTTGGGTTTAAACATTTTTACTTTCAAAACCTTTTATGAATTATGAAGTTTTTATTCGCTTTTTAAAAGTACATAAATTCTCCCAAATTCACAAAAAGTTACTTTAGTTTATGAAGGTTATCTCATACAACAAAACAAAAAAGATCTCCTAAGATTGTGTTTACCACAGACCTTATTTTCGGCATTTACCCAAAAACCCTACAAAAAAGCCAATCATTTGTCCAACGAACCTACATAAAGACACCATTACTATTTCTCTGTATTACATTTTGAATTAGAGTAGCTAGTAGCACAGACAATTTGTATTTATTTTATTTTATTTAACATTTATTTAACCAGGCAAGTCAGTTAAGTTCAAATTCTTATTTACAATGACGGCCTACCAAAAGGCAAACGGCCTGCTGCGGAGACGGGGGCTGGGATAAAAAAATTAAATAAATTAAATCAAAATATATGACAAAACACACATCACGACAAGAGAGACAGCACAACACTACATGAAGACCTAAGACAACAACATAGCATGACAGCAACACATGACAACACAGGTATGGTAGCAACACAGCATGACAACATGGTAGCAACACAACATGGCAGCAGCACAACATGGTAGAAGCACAAAACAGGGTACAAACATTGGACAAAGGGAGGTAGTTATCAGTATCTTTGTTAGGAGTACTAGCTAGCTAGCGCTACTAGCTAGACGCTGATTAACTAGCGCTACTAGCTAGACGCTGATTAACTAGCGCTACTAGCTAGCTAGCTGGGTAACAGCTAAAGCAAAAATATCATTTCTCTAAAATGTTGTGCACAAATTTGTTTACATCCTTCTTAGTGAGCATTTCTCCTTTGCCAAGATAACCCATCCACCTGACAGGTGTGGCATATCAAGAAGCATATCAAGGCCATCCTAAAATGTGCAGTTTTATCACACAACACCACAGATGTCTTAAGTTTGGAGGGAGTGTGCAATTGGCATGCTGACTGCAAGAATGTCCACCAGAGCTGTTGCCAGAGAATTGAATGTTAATTTCTCTACCATAAGCAGCCTCCAACGTCGTTTTAGAGAATTTGGCAGTATGTCGAATTGGCCTCACAACAGCAGACCACATTTAACCAAGCCAGCCCAGGATCTCCACATCTGGCTTTTTCACCTGCAGGATCGTATGAGACCAGTCACAAGAACAGATGATGAAACTGTGGGTTTGCACAACCAAATAATTTCTGCACAAACTGTCAGGGTTTTGACCTGACTGCAGTTTGGTGTTGTAACCGACTTCAGTGGGCAAATGCTAACGTTTGATGGCCACTGGCACACTGGAGAAGTGTGCTCTTCATGGATGAATCCCGGTTTCAACCGTAGATGGCAGATGAAGTCATGTGGGCGAGCAGTTTGCTGATGTCAACGTTGTGAACAGAGTGCTCCATGGTGGCGGTGGGGTTATGGTATCGGCAGGCATAAGCTACGGACAGTGAACAAAATTGCATTTTATCAATGTTAATTTGAATGGACAGAGATACCGTGACGAGATCCTGAGGCCCATTGTCGTTCCATTCATCTGCCGCCATCACCTCATGTTTCAACATGGTAATGCATGGCTCCATGTCGCAAGGAAGTAAACAATTCCTGGAAGCTGAACATGTCCCAGTTCTTCCATGGCCTGCATACACACCAGACAGGTCACCCATTGAGCATGTTTCGGTTTCTCTGGATCGACGTGTATCACAGTGTGTTCCAGTTCCCGCCAATATCCAGAAACCCTATCTAACAGTATCTCACTGCTTATTATGAGGTTGACAGGTTCGCTGACAGGAAAGTGAGGTTGCGTCCTACATAGACACCTAGCCCTATGGGCCCTGGTCAAATGTGGTGCACAATATATGGAATAGGGTGCCGTTTGAGACACAACCCTACTTTTCTTAGCCAAAGATTATGAAATACATGTTGCAGTGATGTAGTTCCATGGTTTTCATTCATAACTTCACCTTTTGAGTTTTACAGCTGATTATGAGGGGCCTGGGGGATAAACGTGAACCTCATTAAGTTATTGCTTCAGTGTTTTTGCAGTAACACTTTTGTAACGGGAATTTCCAGGTGAACAAAAAAGAGGTTAACCAAAATAATGTTAATAAAAAAGTTAATGATAAGGTTAATCAAAATCATTCCGGTTTAATCCAATAATTCAGGGACACAGAACAGAAGCAGAGAAAATGTTTAACGGGCCTCTTGGAGACAGGCCCTTTACAGTATATTCTAATCTGACAGCACCAAATGTTCTCTAAACATCAGCCTGAGAGGCTTGTACAAATTCAAAACAAAAGACAGTGACTTTGCCAGCTGCTACAGAATTACACAGTGTTCATATTGCCATCAATACAACATTCATCAGTATGTCTTAGTACATTCAGTAGCTCTGGAGTCAATCACTATCAAACGATATCCAAACAATCCATAACATTCAGTATCAAGTCTAGTGACTATCAACTCGTGCACAAATTAGTAGCCTAATGTAGCAGGCGTAAGAGAAAAGCCTGAGCAAAATTCCCACATCCGGTTTTCTAGTTGTTGGCAACTCTGCTAAGGCTAAACAAATGAGTGTGACAAATAGAACACTGGAAATCATTGTGTATAATAGAAAGGGAAAACATATGCATATGCTAAGCATTGTGTTAATTCATCTTAACTGAATATTAACTTTATAACCTTAAATATTCCCATTACAACTTTACTTAACACAAATAGCTGGCTTAGAACACATTATATTTTATTACATTATGTTATACACACAGCTATTTCAGCCACACCCGTTACTGACAGGTGTATAAAATCGAGCACACAGCCATGCATTCTCCTTTAACAAACATTGGCAGTAGAATGGCCTTACTGAAGAGTTCAGTGACTTTCAACGTAGCGCGGTCATAGGATGCCACCTTTCCAACAAGTCAGTTAGTCAAATTTCTGCCCTGCTAGAGCTGCCCGGGTCAACTTTAAGTGCTGTTATTGTGAAGTGGAAACGTCAAAGAGCAACAACGGCTCAGCCGCAAAGTGGTAGGCCGCACAAGCTCACAGAACGGAACCGCCAAGTGCTGAATTGTCTATCCTCGGTTGCAACACTCACTACCGAGTTCCAAACTGCCTCTGGAAGCAATATCAACTGTTTGTCGGTAGCTTAATGAAATGGGTTTTCGTGGCCGAGTAGCTGCACACAAGTGTAAGATCACCATGCGCAATACCAAGCGTCGACTGGAGCAGTGTAAACGCGTTCTCTGGAGTGATGAATCACACTTCACCATCTGGCAGTCCAATGGACGAATCTGGATTTTGTGGATGGCAGGAGAATGCTACCTGTCCGAATGCATAGTGCCAACTGTAAAGTTTGGTGGAGGAGGAATAATGGTCTGGGGCTTTTTCATGGTTCGGGCTAGGCCCCTTAGTTTCAGTGAAAGGAAATCTTAACCCTACAGCATACACTGACATTCTAGACGATTCTGTGC
Organism: Brachymystax lenok tsinlingensis; assembly: GCA_030435695.1. Lineage (NCBI taxonomy): Eukaryota > Metazoa > Chordata > Actinopteri > Salmoniformes > Salmonidae > Brachymystax > Brachymystax lenok. Next base: position 47,992,476 of record CM059810.1, read on the forward strand.
TTCCAACTTTTCGGCAACAGTTTGGGAAAGGCCCTTTTCCTGTTTCAGCATGACAATGCCCCTGTGCACAAAGCCAGGTCCATACAGAAATGGTTTGACGAGATCGGTGTGGACAGAGCCTTGACCTCAACCCCATCAAACACCTTTGGGATGAATTGGAACTGCGAACCAGGCCTAATCGCCCAACATCAGTGCCCAACCTCACTAATGCTCTTGTGGCTGAATGGAAGCAAGTCCCTGCAGCAATGTTTCAACATCTAGTGGTAAGCCTTCCCAGAAGAGTGGAGGCTGTTATAGCAGCAAAGGGGGGGACCAATTTAATATTAATGCTAATGATTTTGGAATGAGATGTTCAATGAATAGGTGTCCACATAGTTTTGGTCATGTAGTGTAAATATCAAAAAAGATTCTCAGTGACTGAGTTTGTTGACATTGTTTTGGGGAGTAATGACGCCAGAGGGGGGAGGGCTGCCATTTTACGGGCTCCTAACCAAATGTGCTACTTTGTTTGTTTTTTCGCATTGTTTGTAAGTAATTTTGTACTTAATGTTGCTGCTACCATCTCTTCTGACCGAAAAGAGCTTCTGGACATCAGAACAGCGATTACTCACCTCGAACTAGACAAAAAACAAACGATCTATCATCAAGACTATCCTACCAACGGGACATTAAAAACTGTATTATCTTATGTGTTACTGAGACTTGGCTCAACAACGACACGGATAATATTGAGCTGGCTGGCTTCTACATGTGATCAGACGAGGGGCGGGGGTGTGTGTCTATTTGTCAATAACTGCTGGTGCGCAATGTCTAATATTAAAGAAGACTCGAGGTATTGCTCGCCTGAGGTAAAATACCTCATGATAAGCTGTGGACCATACTATCTACCAAGAGAGTTCTCATCTATATTATTCGTAACCATTTATTTACCACCACAAACTGATGCTGGTTCTAAGACCGCACTCAACGCGCTGTATAAGGCCATAAGCAAACAAGAAAATGCTCATCCAGAAGTGGCGCTCCTAGTGGCTGGGGACTTTAATGCAGGCGAACTTCAATCCGTTTCACCTCATTTCTACCAGCATGTCACATGTGCAACCAGAGGAAGAACAACTCCAGATCACCTTTACTCCACACACAAAGACGCATACAACGCTCTCCCTCGCCCTCCATTTGGCAAGTCTGACCATTATTCTATCCTCCTGATTACTGCTTACAAGCAAAAACAAAGCAGGAAGTACCAATGACTCGCTCAATACGGAAGTCGTCAGATGACGCGGATGCTACGCTACAAGACTGTTTTGCTAGCACAGACTGGAATATGTTCCGGGATTCATTCAATGGCACTGAGGCAAAATACCACCTTAGTCAATGGCTTCATCAATAAGTGCATTCTTGAAGTCGTCCCCACAGTGACATTTCCCAACCAGAAGCCATTATTAACAGGCAACTTCCCCACCGAGCTAAAGGCTAGAGCTGCCGCTTTCAAGGAGTGGGACACTAATCCGGACACTTCTAAGAAATCCCGCTATGCCCTCAGACGAACCATGAAACAGGCAAAGCATCAATACAGGACTAAGATTGAATCCTACTACACCGGCTATGACGCTCGTCGGATGTGGCAGGGCTTGAAAACTATTACAGACTACAAAGGGAAACCCAGCCGCGAGCTTCCCAGTGACGTGAGCCTACCAGACGAGCGAAATGCCTTTTATGCTCACTTCGAGGCAAGCAACACTGAAGCATGCATGAGAGTACCAGCTGTTCCGGACGAGTGTGTGATCAACCTCTCCGTATCCGATGTGAGCAAGACCATTAAACAGTTCAACATTCACAAAGCCATGGGGCCAGATGGATTACCTGGACGTGTACTCAAAGCATGCACGTACCAACTGGCAAATGTCTTCACTGACATTTTCAACCTCTCCCTGCCCGAATCTGTAATATCTACATGTTTCAAACAGACAAAGCTCATCACTAAGCTAAGGACCCTGGGACTAAACACCTCCCTCAGCAAACTGGATCCTGAACTTCCTGATAGGCCACCCCCAGGTTGCAAGGGTAAGCAACAACACATCTGCCACGCTGATCCTTAACATTGGGGCCCCTCAGCGGTCCTTAGTCCCCATCCTTAGTCCCCTCCTGTACTCCCTGTTCACCCACAACTGCGTGGCCAAGCACGACTCCAACACCATAATTAAGTTTGCTGACGACACAACAGTGGTAGGCCTGATCACCGACAATGATGAGACAGCCTATAGGGAGGAGGTCAGAGACCTGGCAGTGTGGTGCCAGGACAACCTCTCCCTCAATGTGAGCAAAGACAAAGAAGCTGGATCATGGACTATAGGAAAAGGAGGGGCGAACACGCCCCCATTAACATCGACGGGACTGAAGTGGAGCGGGTCGAGAGTTTCAAGTTCCTTGGTATCCACATCACCAACAAACTATCATGGTCCAAACACACCAAGACAGTTGTGAAGAGAGCACGACAACACCTTTTCCCCCTCAGGAGACTGAAAATATTTGGCATGGGTCCCCAGATCCTCAAAAAGTTCTACACCTGCACCATCGACAGCATTCTGACCGGTTGCATCACCGCCTGGTATGACAACTGCTTGGTATCTGACCGTAAGGAACTACAGAGGGTAGTGCGTACAGCCCAGTACATCACTGGGGCCAAGCTTCCTGAAATCCAGGACATATATGCTAGGCGGTGTCAGAGGAAGACCCACAACAATTGTCAAAGACTCCAGTCACCCAAGTTATAGACTGTTCTCTCTGCTACTGCACAGCAAGCAGTACTGGAGCGCCAAGTCTTGGACCAAAAGGCTCCTTAACAGCTTCTACAAGCCATAAGACTGCTGAACAACAAATCAAATGGCCACCCAGACTATTTACATTGACCCCCTACCACCTGACTCGGTACCACCTGTTTATAGCCTCAATATTGTTATGTACATTTCTTGTGTTACTTTTTGATTGATTTATATTTTTTTTACTTTAGTTTATTTAGTAAATATTATATTAATTATATTTCTTGAACTGCATTGTTGGTTTAAGGGCTTGTAAGTAAGCAATTCATGATAAGGTCTACTACACATGTTGTATTCGTCGCATGTGACAAATAACATTTTATTTTATTTGATGTATAAACCCTTCTCATAAAACATTGAAGGATTACACATAAGACTGTATACGTCACTTATGCTGGTATTAAATTTAAAGTTGTATTAAACCCAATTATTTTCAAATGTAGGCCGATAGAGTCAGAGAAACAAGTAGCCTAGCCCTGTAGGCTAAAACGTTTTATAAGAAAAAAAATAGGCTAACTCACAGGCATCTGCTCGAGTAAATTCCAATTCAAACAAATCACAGCCTAGGGACTTGCAAATGAATAAAGACTACTAGGCAAGTTCTACATAATTACTATGTTTTGGGCATTTTACTGAATAGTTTGCTATTGCAGTTGCCTAGTAGGCTATGATTTCTGTTATGGAACAGAGACTTAAGACAAAAGGTTCCTAAAGAGAAACAGGTTTATTGAAACAATGACGGTGAGTCCCAGTGGTAAATAGTAGTAGAGAATGTCTCTGTTAGGTGACGATGGGAAATCCTGACAGGTAATAGTTTTCTTGTAGATGATGAAGGAGGTTGCCGGATGATGATGACTGGAACCAGGAAGACGAAGGAGACACTAGAAGGCAGATGAATACCTCTGACATCACCGGTTTAAGTAAGAGGAACCGGGAGTGAGTCTTTACTCAAACGAGACCAGACAAAGTGACTGTGTGAAGAGAGTGCCTTTATGCGGACTGTGCTGATGATCAAATGGCGTGCAGGTGCGGGTGATTAGAACTCAGGTGATTGTGGAGCCTGGCTGATCCCTGACAACTTCCTGGTCGTGGCTTTTATTATAGAGGAAGCCACAGGTCCACTCACTGTCATATTACTGCCATAAAGTGTAGTACGCAAAGTTAATTCAACCTCCGGAGCCTACGACAACTGATGTCCACGGCTAGCATCCAACCACCACACAGTAGAGGAGTTTGGAGAAAAATGAGCTTACCTTATCATTTTGCTTGAAACTATATTAAGGCAAAAAAATAAATAGAGTATTTTTTAAATTGCTTTTTTAATACGGTCCGTGCGTAAACGGATATGTATTTGTCACTTCAGTTCGGCTTATGACAGCCGCATTATGCCCGACTCATCGCTCAACCTTAGGCTGTGGAAGAGAGGCTGCACCGTGGTTGGAGTTTTAGGTGTTATTAATCTCTTAGTGGCTTTATTTTATTTCCTGGGTTACTCGAATGATTTGTCAGCAAACCAACAAATACAGACACCGTCGCGAATTGAAACAGCTTTTATTACCGTGACACTTCCACCGCAAGATATTGGACAACACGACCTTAATAACAGCCTTGTAACATTGCAAACTCCGAAGTTTAAGGATATACATTTACCCAATACAACTACTACAACAACTACGAACACTACTACTACTACTACAACTTTGTGGAAAAAGTCAGAAAAATGTCCTGATCCATCTCCACATCTGAGTAAGTAGCCTATGATTAGGGCTGGTATTTAATCAAACATGCACAGCAGAAACATTACGCTGCAGTATACATGTAATTGTTATAAACAATGTTGCAAAGAGACAAGCATGAGATATCCGTTAAGTCAGAACCATTTCAAGTGGGTCTGGTTGTGTCTGTGCTTCAAATAAAATGTTATTGGTCACATGCACATGGTTAGCAGATGTTATTTCAGAGGGGTTGGGTTAAATGCGGAAGATACATTTGAGTTGAAGGCATTCAGTTGTACAACTGACTAGGTATCCCCCTTTCTGTTGTATAACTGACTAGGTATCCCCCTTTCTGTTGTACAACTGACTAGGTATCCCCCTTTCTGTTGTACAACTGACTAGGTATCCCCCTTTCTGTTGTACAACTGACTAGGTATCCCCCTTTCTGTTGTATAACTGACTAGGAATCCCCCTTTCTGTTGTACAACTGACTAGGAATCCCCCTTTCTGTTGTACAACTGACTAGGAATCCCCTTTCTGTTGTACAACTGACTAGGAATCCCCTTTCTGTTGTATAACTGACTAGGTATCCCCTTTCTGTTGTACAACTGACTAGGTATCCCCCTTTCTGTTGTACAACTGACTAGGTATCCCCTTTCTGTTGTACAACTGACTAGGTATCCCCCCTTTCTGTTGTACAACTGACTAGGAATCCCCCTTTCTGTTGTATAACTGACTAGGAATCCCCCTTTCTGTTGTATAACTGACTAGGTATCCCCCTTTCTGTTGTACAACTGACTAGGAATCCCCCTTTCCTTTATTGCGAGTGTAGCGAAATGCTTGTGTGTAGCGAAATGCTTGTGATATCAATAAGGGATGCGTGCGTGCGTGCGCGTGTGCATGCGTGCGCATGTGTTTGTGTGTGTGCATGCGTGCGTGTGTGTGCTCAATGTTTTTACATGAGGTCAGGAACAGGTGTGTGATGTGAAAGTTTATGACCCAACAGATCTGTTTCTCTTGATCTGCAGTGGGGCCTTTCAGGGTGGAGTTCTCTACGCCTGTCAGCTTGGACACCGTGAGGAAGGAGAACCCAGGTCTGCAGGAAGGAGGTCGCCACAAACCACATGACTGCGTCGCCCTCCAGAAGGTTGCTCTCATCATCCCCTTCCGCCTTCGCGACTATCACCTCAAGTTCTGGCTCCACTACCTCCATCCCGTCCTTCAGCGCCAACAACTGGACTATGGCGTCTACATCATCAATCAGGTAAAGCCAGAGAAACCAGTCTAATCTCTGTGCATAAGACTGATCTTTTCACTGAACTAGTCTTTCAGAGTCTGTCTGAACAAAGAAAACTCCTCAGTTGTCATACATTTGTTTATTCATGCCTGAAGGTTTCCACACAAGTAACCTCCCACTCCCTCACTGTAGATAACAGGAATAATGTTAACGTGTGTCGCAACATCCCTCCCTCTCACAGTTACAAATCCTTACTCTGTTTTTTTTTTTCAATTTAAAGTTTTATTACGTTTTCTTGTTTTTCAATCAACCAACAGAACACATTACACATTCACAAAAAAATAAAATAACTGACAATAAAAGTAATACAAATAATATAGTAAACTAATAATAATAAAAAAATATATATACAGTGGGGCAAAAAAGTATTTAGTCAGCCACCAATTGTGCAAGTTCTCCAACTTAAAAAGATGAGAGGCCTGTAATTTTCATCATAGGTACACTTCAACTATGACAGACAAAATGAGGAAAAAAAATCCAGAAAATCACATTGTAGGATTTTTAATGAATTTATTTGCAAATTATGGTGGAAAATAAACTTTTGTTATTGACCAAATACTTCTCAATACTTTGTTATATACCCTTTGTTGGCAATGACAGAGGTCAAATGTTTTCTGTAAGTCTTCACAAGGTTTTCACACACTGTTGCTGGTATTTTGGCCCATTCCTCCATGCAGATCTCCTCTAGAGCAGTGATGTTTTGGGGCTGTCGCTGGGCAACACGGACTTTCAACTCCCTCCAAAGATTTTCTATGGGGTTGAGATCTGGAGACTGGCTAGGCCACTCCAGGACCTTGAAATGCTTCTTCTGAAGCCACTCCTTCAAGGTTGCCCGGGCGGTGTGTTTGGGATCATTGTCATGCTGAAAGACCCAGCCACGTTTCATCTTCAATGCCCTTGCTGATGGAAGGAGGTTTTCACTCAAAATCTCACGATACATGGCCCCATTCATTCTTTCCTTTACACGGATCAGTCGTCCTGGTCCCTTTGCAGAAAAACAGCCCCAAAGCATGATGTTTCCACCCCCATGCTTCACAGTAGGTATGGTGTTCTTTGGATGCAACTCAGCATTCTTTGTCCTCCAAACACAACGAGTTGAGTTTTTACCAAAAAGTTCTATTTTGGTTTCATCTGACCATATGACATTCTCCCAATCCTCATCTGGATCATCCAAATGCTCTCTAGCAAACTTCAGACGGGCCTGAACATGTACTGGCTTAAGCAGGGGACACGTCTGGCACTGCAGGATTTGAGTCCCTGGCGGCGTAGTGTGTTACTGATGGTAGGCTTTGTTACTTTGGTCCCAGCTCTCTGCAGGTCATTCACTAGGTCCCCGTGTGGTTCTGGGATTTTTGCTCACCGTTCTTGTGATCATTTTGACCCCACGGGTGAGATCTTTGCGTGGAGCCTGAGATCGAGGAAGATTATCAGTAGTCTTGTATGTCTTCCATTTCCTAATAATTGCTCCCACAGTTGATTTCTTCAAACCAAGCTGCTTACCTATTGCAGATTCAGTCTTCCCAACCTGGTGCAGGTCTACAATTTTGTTTCTGGTGTCCTTTGACAGCTCTTTGGTCTTGGCCATAGTGGAGTTTGAAGTGTGACTGTTTGAGGTTGTGGACAGGTGTCTTTTATACTGATAACAAGTTCAAACAGGTGCCATTAATACAGGTAACGAGTGGAGGACAGAGGAGCCTCTTAAAGAAGAAGTTACAGGTCTGTGAGAGCCAGAAATCTTGCTTGTTTGTATGTGACCAAATACTTATTTTCCACCATAATTTGCAAATAAATTCATTAAAAATCCTACAATGTGATTTTCTGGATTTTTTTTCCTCATTTTGTCTGTCATAGTTGAAGTGTACCTATGATGAAAATTACAGGCCTCTCTCATCTTTTTAAGTGAGAGAACTTGCGCAATTGGTGGCTGACTAAATACTTTTTTGCCCAACTGTATATATATATACACACATACATATACATACATACACATACACATAATAAATAAATAAATACACAACCTTGCAGCAGGACTATCAAGATTCTTATTAGCTATTTCCAGCCTTAACTGAGACGACGAACAAATGGTTAGTTTTTACAGTACATATGCAACATGGGTCTGCTCATTTCCCTCATCAGCCCATTCACTCTGTCCAATCTGAAATATAGTTCAGTAGTGGGGTCCAGAGTCTATCAAACTTTGGCTGTCTCTTGTGGAGGTCATAAGTGAGCTTTTCAAGAGGAAGAAAAAGTCAACAATCTGGTCAGTCCACACTTACTCTGGGTTTTTAAACAGAGCCTATCCTTGATTCCTTGTGTCCTCTCCTGCCGTCCTTCACCCTCGCTTCCTACAGAAAATGTAAGAGGGAAGAAAGAAGAGGAAACGTAAATGTACGGAACTACGAAATGACCGATTTGTAAGAAGTGTGACGTTTATGAGAAACTAAGAGAGCACTGAGAGAGACACTGAAACAGGAGATAGACAAACATCCAGCTCTCCAGCCCCCCAGCTCTCCAGCCCCCCAGCTCTCCAGCCCCCCAGCTCCACACAAGCCCAGGCCTGTACTTTATAAACACAGACATGGTTCAGCTGTGAGTTGAAGTTTATACTCACTATCTGTAAACCACCAGCTGTCCTGCTGTGTTTCTCACAAATAATCAGAGGGCACAGCCGAGTCACCATGATGAACAAATGGAAGCCTTCTTATAAACAAACGGTTTGCAACATGGAGTGTCTCTATCAAATAACCGTGATGCCTGATGTGATGTCATCAAGTATGAGTTTATTCTAATGAATTGTTTTAAAGGACATGTCTTACTGTAGGTAGGATAAGAGGAACTAAACATGGTTGACAGACAGCTTCTATTTCCTGATTGTGTGGTAACGCAACACTGTTGGATGGTTTCTCCCGTGGGCAGTAGTTTGTTAGTTAAATTCAACAGATTTAGTCATTGTTAAAGGATTTCAGACACAGGTGCATCTTGCTGTCTCTGTGAACAGGTTATTGTCTTTATTAGAAACCAGATATGTCAGTATGAGAGCCCATCCTACACTACTGGAAGAGAAAATAACGGCAAAGCACCCTTATTTTTAGCAATGGAGGATGCTCCTAAACAAATGTTCTCACAAGGATGTATTTGGCGTGAGGGATGATTAAAAGAATCATCCAATGATCTATTCTCACCGGCTGAAGTTGTTCGACTGCATACCGCTGACAGCTTCTCTCTCTCCACACCTTTTCTTCCTTTCCACCACATCCATCACCTCAATGAGCTCTCTGCCTGTCCTAACTTGTAATGATAAAGAGACAGAGGACTACTTATTTTTTTCTCCCATAGATATTGTTTTTTTAAGTTAAATTAAAGGGGCAATCCAGAGTTGAAGCAATAACAAAGCGGACTTCCTGCCTCTGTTTTGGTATAAAAAAAAAAGGGCCTGGAGAAATGTAACGACCCATAAATTCATCCAAGATATCAACATTATAGTTTTAAGCATATTGTCAGGCTATTCATTTACAATGTTTACAAACATTGGAGTAAAAACAGCTTATACTTTGGGTTCTGATGGGATCAGCACAGCCATGTTAAAAAAGTAGTTTAGCACAACCTCGAGTGAACAATTTTTTTTTTGTATAACGGGTTACCAATTAAATAAAACACTTGATTTTGATAAATGTATTCATAGGCAACTATTTCATCCCTCAATGAAAATATAGGCCTAGTCCTGACACAAATCTTGGTTGCTAGCCAAGCCGGCTGGTCGTTCATTCTATCGGTTAGGTTGCCAGAGCCGTGATCTAGTCGTTTTGTTCTAGATCTATGGACGCGACCCAGTTGTTCGGCCTAAATGTTTATGGCAACGCCCTTATCCCTTGCTTGCACTGTAGTCAGAATAACAGCAAGGTTGTAGTCAGAATAACAGCAAGGTAGCTGTATTTGCGTTTGTTTAAGCTGTTTTCTATTGACATTTATATGGATGCGTCCATAACAATGAGCTAGTGATGCACGATTTCCCCTGACATTGAACATGTGCTCTCTCGGTCAGGACACTGTTCAGAGGAGCTAGCCAACTACACAGCAACACAGTCACTTCAATCTGAAGCAGGAAAGACCGCAAACTAGCTGCATTTAATTTTGTTTGATTCATGATTTCGACGAGAATATATGTTTGTCTCGTCCTGACACGATAATCCTCATTGGGACAGTGGAGATTGTTTCAATGTTGAAATTCTGTGTTGCAAATGTCGGAGAGACAGGCCGCAGTGTTTGTACAAACCCCCGTTGTTGCAAACCAAATGTAATGCCTCGATCAGACCGACAGCGCCATTGCGTTTTGGTACACCAGAAGTACATTCATTTAATGTCTAGATGCTTTTTAATAGTGGAAATAAAGTTAATAGAACTTGTCTGGGGCTCCTAGGGGTGGTTTCGAGAGACACACATTAAGCATAGTCCGAGACAAAAATGCTTTTTAGACCAGGGCTAGGCTTAATCTGTGTCCAAGAAGTGGGCCCCTAGTGACTATCTTTTAGAAGGTGGTGCGTTGCCCTGAAGTAATCTGTAAAAGAAAAAAGTAGTGAGTGCGGGCCTTCCTTTTTTTTCCAGTACTTTGCTCATATGCTAATGACAATGTGAAGTTAGGGGGGTGTTGGGAAAGAGAACTGGCTGGAATGTATGGGCGCAGCTCAGTAGATCTTCTGGCTGTCAGTGACTTAGAAAACTGGTCTGCTTGGTTCTTAATTTTTTTTTACTACGCCAAGTCAGTTAAGAACAAATTCATATTTACAATGACGGCCTAACCCGGCCAAACCCTAAACCGGAAGACGCTGGGACAATTGTGCACTGCCCTATGGGACTTCCAATCACGGCCGGTTGTGATACAGCCAGGAATCTAACCAGGGTCTGTAGTGACGCCTCTAGCACTGAGATGCAGTGCCTCAGACCGCTGCGCCACTTCGGAGCCGTGTCTCAGTAAATCTTTAAATAGTTTACCCAACAATGGAAGATATGTGACAGCTAAGAAGAAAAAAAAAAAGACTTTCTATGCCTGTGATGTGGTTGTCCCACCTGGAAAACTGGAAGTCGCTCTGGATAAGAGCGTCTGCTAAATGACTCAAATGTAAAATGTAAGAGTACACCAACTTGAAATCAATTTGCATATACCGCAACTTTTTTAAATACTTTTTTTGATGAATTAAAATTTTCTAAGGACAAACTTTATTCAATTATAAGTGAATATTTGGCAAATAATTTTGCTTACCCATGTTTTGAAAATTACTGTCATTTCTTCATTAGGTTGGAGACAACACATTCAACAGGGCCAAGCTGATGAACATTGGCTATGCTGAGGCCCTGAAAGAGTATGACTACGACTGCTTTGTGTTCAGTGACGTGGACATCATCCCCATGGATGACCGCAACACCTACAAATGCTTCAGCCAGCCCAGACACCTGTCTGTGTCCATAGACAAGTTTGGCTTCAAGTACGGCACAAAACTCAACCAACAACTCCTTTCTAATGCATCGTCATTATTTTGATTAATTGGGACTCTGATTAATTCCTCAATTCATACCATGACTACATAGCTAGAAGACTAGTAAACAAGTATATCTACTTATTTTACCTTTATTTAACTAGGCAAGTAAGTTAAGAACAAATTCTTATTTTCATTGACGGCCTAGAAACAGTGGGTTAACTGCCTTGTTCAGGGGCAGAACGACACATTTTTACCTTGTAAGCTCGGGGATTCAATCTTGCAACCTTTCAGTTACTAGTCCAATGCTCTAACCACTAGGCTACCTTCTGCCCCACTTATGCTTAGCCTACCCTTTTCATTACTTGGCACTTTGTATGGGCCAGATGAGAAATATTTTGTCTTTGTCTCGTCCATAGGTTGCCCTATAACCAGAACTTTGGCGGTGTCTCAGCGTTAAGTAAGGAGCAGTTCCTGAAAATCAACGGTTTTCCCAACAACTACTGGGGCTGGGGTGGTGAAGATGACGACATTTTCAACAGGCAAGACAGTGCATTCCAATCCAAACAGACTTTTAAAGCATTACAGATGAGCCTATATTAAAGTCAGACTTGGCAAGGGGACATCATCACTTTCTAATGTCACCGATGTATTGTATAATGCAAAACACAACTGAAATGCTAGTTATTTTTTCAATATTCTTTTTATAAACTGAAAAGGAGAAGCTATTTACTTAAAAAGTTGTCAAATTTTTTACTTAAATCACTTCCTGAATTGAATTTGAATTTACCCCAACCCTGAATTCCACAGTATTTCCAACTTGTGTGCAAAGTCCACTTTGATTTCCTCAGGGTGAGCTTCAGAGGAATGTCCATCTCTCGTCCAGATAGCGAGGTCGGAAAATGCCGGATGATCCGTCACGAAAGAGACAAACTGAACGACCCAAATCCTCAGAGGTAAAGCTTTAGATTAGAACAACCACATTCACCAGGTTCCCCACAATGTTGTATCTTTAAAAAAGAGAACTTAGATTTTAAGGGGAAAGTTCTTATTTCTTCATGATAGCATCAGCATTGATGGCATCTCAGCCAATAAAATATTGGCTATTGTATGGCCCCAGAATTGACATATCAGTGCATCCCTAATATCTTCATAGGAAGACAGTATACTGATAGTCGTTTCCTTTGCATCGCAGGTTTGACAGAATACAACGCACGAGACTGACAATAAATACCGATGGTATCAGCTCTCTGAAGTACGAAGTCGTCAAAGTGGAAAAGGATGCTCTGTTCACGAAAATCACAGTAGATGTGGGGAAACTTTAGTGAAAATTGTGAAATGTGAGGAGTTATTTTGCACATCACTTATCACAAGGTTGTGGGCAGAGAAAGCACAGCGGAACCATGGAATACAGTACTGAGAATGCTCTGAATTCTCCGGAACACGGGCGTTTATTATGGAAAAAAATGGACAGCACTTGGATGAAAAGGATGGCAGAACAGTACCTCATAAATATCAGAGTGGATCCAAATGTTTAGTCAACATGTTTGACTTCTAATGGCAGTACAAAAGGGAAGGTGCGTGGGATGAAGAAGTTATTTTGTACATCATTTGTAATGAGTTGCCTTTGTGTAATTATGTAAGTGAGAACTACTTGGTTTAAATTCATATACGTTTTATGAATATTTATATAGTTAATACATTGTTTTTATATTGTTTCTTTTTTCATTTTGGGCTAAGATATTTGAGATGATTATGGTTTAATATATTTTACGGAAATGTTTCTCATGTTTGAAACTGTGTGAAAGGGTCTTATTCACAATCTAAAAGCAACTAGTTTGGTTACTTTTATATGTTTCCAAAAACATCAGTTGGTACACACTTGTTTGCTGTGATTTTATACATTCACTACCTGTGACATGATCACGTCCCTGCTTCTTTACATTCAAAACCTATTCAGAACCTGTTACATGATCACGTCCCTGCTTCTTTACATTCAAAACCTATTCAGAACCTGTGACATGATCACGTCCCTGCTTCTTTACATTCAAAACCTATTCACTACCTGTGACATGATCACGTCCCTGCTTCTTTACATTCAAAACCTATTCAGAACCTGTTACATGATCACGTCCCTGCTTCTTTACATTCAAAACCTATTCAGAACCTGTTACATGAATGATCACTTCCTTGTTTATGCAGTATACTAATCAGTCAGGAACAAACATGCGACTGACCATCACAATGCTGTAGGATGTACAGTTGAAGTCAGAAGTTTACATCCACTTAGGTTGGAGTCATTAAAACTAGTTTTTCAACCACTCCACAAATTTCGTGTTAACAAACTATATTTTGGGCAAGTCGGTTATGTCACGTCCAGGCCTGAGTTCAGGCTGGCGTGTTTAGTTTTGTTTTTGGTTTAGGAGGGTTTTGAGTTCTAGGTTGTTCATTTCTATGTTGGGGTAATGGTTCCCAATTAGAGGCAGCTGTTTGTCGTTACCTCTAATTGGGAACCATATGTTTGTAGTTTTCACTAGGGTTTTGTGGGTTATTGTTTGGTCATAGCGTAAGTGTTTATGTTATGTTCCGTTGTTGTGATCTTCGTTTGTGTTGTTCATTATTTTCCCAGTTACGGGATTAAATAAATATGTATACTGGAAGCATCGCTGCGTCTTGGTCCGTCCCTCAGGAAGATCGTGACAGAATAACCCACCATAAAAGGACCAAGCAGCGAAAGAGACAGGATTTCTGGACATGGGAGGAAATCCTGGCTGGAGAGGGACCCTGGAAAAAGACTGCAGAGCTTTATGGAGGGAGCGTCTCACTGGTAAGACACCGTGCTATGGTGTGATGCGCACGGTGTCTCCAGTGCGCGTTCATAGGCCGGTACGCGAAATTCCAGCTCCCCTCATCTGTCGGGCTAGGTTGAGCGTGCAGCATGGAAGAGAGGTGCCGGCTCAGCGCTCCTGGTCTCCGGTGCGCCTCTTCGGACCAGGATATCCTGCACCTGTTCTGCGTGCAGTGTCTCCGGTGCGTATCCACAGCCCCGGTACGCGACATTCCAGCTCCACTCATCTGTCAGGCTAGGGTGAGTGTGCTGCCTGGAAGAGTGGTGCAGGCTCTGCGCGCTAAGTCTCCAGTGCACCTTCGTGGACAGAGATATCCTGCCCCGGCTCTGCGTGCGGTGTCTCCGGTTCGTATCCACAGCCCGGTGCGCGACATTCCAGCTCCCATCATCTGTGAGGCGAGGGTGAGTGAACAGCCGGGGAGTAGGGTGCCGGTTCCGCGCACCAGGCCCCCTGTACGCTTAGAGAGCCCAGTACGTCCAGTCCTTGTTCCACGCTCCAGGATCCCTGTACGCGTCGTGGACCCAGCACGTCCTGTCCCTGTTCCACGCTCCAGGATCCCTGTACGCATCGTGGACCCAGCACGTCCTGTCCCTGTTCCACGCTCCAGGATCCCTGTGCGCGTCGTGGACCCAGCACGTCCTTTCCCTGTTCCACGCTCCAGGATTCCAGTGCGCATCGTGAGTTCAACACGGCCCGTTCCTGCTCCCCGCACCAGAGTCCCAGTGCGCATAGTGAGTCCAATACGGCCCGTTCCTGCTCCCCGCACCAGAGTCCCAGTGCGCATAGAGAGTCCAATACGGCCCGTTCCTGCTCCCCGCACCAGAGTTCCAGTGCGCATCGCGAGTCCAGCACAGCCTGTTCCTGCTCCTCGCACCAGGTCCCCTGTGCGCATCGCGAGTCCAGCACAGCCTGCTCCTACTCCCCGCACCAGGTCTCCTGTGCGCATCGTGTGTCCAGCACAGCCTGCTTCTACTTCATGCACCAGGTCCCCTGTGCGCTTCGTGAGTCCAGCACGAACCGTTACGGCTTCTAGCCCAGGGCCTCCGGTGCGTCTTCTCAGGCCAGCACTGCCGGCACCGGAGCCGCCACCATGGACAAAGAGACCCACCGAGACCCCATGGACTTTTGGCGCGGTCGAGTCCGCGCTTTGGGGGTAATGTCACGTCCAGGCTACGGCGAGTTCAGGCTCGCGTGTTTAGTTTCGTTTAGGAGGGTTTTGAGTTCTAGGTTGTTCATTTCTATGTTGGGGTAATGGTTCCCAATTAGAGGCAGCTGTTTGTCGTTACCTCTAATTGGGAACCATATATGTTTGTAGTTTTCACTAGGGTTTTGTGGGTTATTGTTTGGTCATAGCGTAAGTGTTTATTTATGTTATGTTCCGTTGTTGCGATCTTCGTTTGTGTTGTTCATTATTTTCCCAGTTACGTGATTAAATAAATATGTATACTGGAAGCATCGCTGCGTCTTGGTCCGTCCCTCAGGAAGATCGTGACAGGTTAGGACATGTACTTTGTGCATGACACAAGTCATTTTTCCAACAACTGTTTACAGACAGTGAATTAAGTGAAATAATCTGTATCACAATTCCAGTGGGTCAGAAGTTTACATACACTAAGTTGACTGTGCCTTTAAACAGCTTGGAAAATTCCAGAGAATGTTGTCATTGGCTTTAGAAGCTTCTGATAAGCTAATTGACATAATTTGAGTCAATTGGAGGTGTACCTGTGGATGTATTTCAAGGCCTACCTTCAAACTCAGTGCCTCTTTGCTTGACATCATGGGAAAATCAAAAGAAATCAAAGACCTCAGAAAAACAATTGTAGACCTCCGCAAGTCTGGTACATCCTTGGTAGCAATTTCCAAACGCCTGAAGGTACCACGTTCATCTTTACAAACAATAATACGCAAGTATTATTACTAGCCAATCATTCTAAAACTGACTGTAATGAGTGCGCTGAGAGTCGGGAAGCAGGTTCAGGAAGTGTTTTAACAAATAAAATAAACACCGGAACACAAACAACGAACCGACATGAAACAGAGTCAATAAGGAAGGAAAGAACCAAGGGGATTGACAGATATAGGGAAGATCATCAAGGAGGTGATGGAGTCCAGGTGAGTGTCATGAGGCGTAGGTCGGCGAGACGATGGTGACAGGTGTACGGGATAATCAGCAGCCTGAGGACCTAGAGGCCGGAGAGGGAGTCAACGTGACACTGAGAGTAGCTCTTTGTGAAAAGTTGCAGTGGGATATGAAGTCTGTAATGTCGAGTCATCAGCGTACACACTGGCTTTACTCAAAGTGCCACTGTTTGGTTACGTGGTAGGTCTTTAGTAAAAATAGAGGTATGCTTAACGTTACCTGGTTACGTTAGAGGCAAGCATTTAAGAACACCCTCTGTGTTCTGTTAGATAACTCTCGATCCACAATATGGCAGAGGTAAAGCCGTTACACATACATTGTTTCAGCTGCAGACTATGATATATAATGTCAAAAGCTGCACCAACAAAACAGTCCTCATCTGCTGTATCTAATCACCAGCCTGTGATACAAAAATAGTTTGTCTCAAGTTTACCTTTCCGTCAGTCATTCGATGACTATCTGCTGGTGTATTGTATTGCCATACATCTTCTCCTATCAATCACACGGCATATATTGCATCAGGTAGGTAGGTAATAGCAGAGAGGAAGAGAGAAGCAAAACTCAACGGAAAATCTGCCTCCCTCCAGCAGGTGGTATTTCTTCTTCTTGTTGCGTTTGCCCACTAAGCTAGGGGTTTTGTATGGAGGTCAACTAGTGTCAAATTCAGGCAATACAAAAATGATGGTCTACTTGCTACGTGAGGTTTATTTGATCAAATAGAAGTTTCATAATGCTTAAGATGTTACGATTGTACTGATATAAGTAGGACAAGTGACATCCCAGAAACTTTGAGAGAAAAAACGCTATGTGCGTTGTCTCAAGATGGCTATGCATATTCATGAAATGAGGCTCGTCTTTCTCTATCGAATACAGGCGGTTAACGTCAACAACCCTCGTCAAATATTTTAAAAAAGGATTACAGTAATGAGATGTATCCACCAATCCAATCCAAAGAAAGGATAGCTGTTGAGCTGTTAGGGTGAGACCCGTATCTTGTCAGTATATCCATAATCTTTGGTAGTAGTAACTTTCCTGTTAACACAGGTAAAAGTTGACATGTGAAAAGCAGAAATTGTGCCACCTGTTGATAACATGAAGTTGTTTGACTTGAATTATTGTAGAAATAAGGGCAAAATATAAGTGCTGTATTTTAGAAAGGATTTTGAAAACAGTTTACCTTAAAGTTATAATTATGAATGATCATGATGAAGACAAGATACTAGTGGTTAGATTTGAAGAAAGCAGACAAACTACTGTCTTCAAAATGTATCAATTTTTATTCATGTAAATAAGTATTGTACACAACAAATAACAGACACAAACAGCCTTTTTAATACTTCAAATGTAAACAAAAAATATTCAACACAAGAAAATAACTACCATGGTACTGTAGGACACTTTTCTTCTTCCAAATAGTTGTCTTTCTTTTTTGTCGTGGAACAAACTAAATGCATTGTAGTTTCAGGTGTAGTTTCTGAAATCTGGTGCTATTCCAATGTAAGTCCTGTACTGTGTAGATTACATAGAAAACTTCAATAAAGTGCAAGGAGGTGTCCAGATCGCTCCCCATCATGACCAATGAGCATATAGGGGTCTTTGTATGATCAGCTATTCTGTCCGAATTAACGTAGTACTCATTGTTACGTAACCAAACAGTAGCACTTTATTGGTCTGGTCCCTCTCAATTCGACTGGTGTTCGACTGTTGCCTTTTATCGTGTTTGTTTGGCCCTAAGTTTGTATGTTAATACGGCAGGTGTAACTATGGCGGACGTGTTGTGTGTCAGTAAATACAATACCAGGAGTGGGTGGGGTGTACACACAATAGACACGCACAAAAAGGACCTTGGCAACAGCCCAGAAAGTACAATGATGATTGGATTGTTTGTGAGCACCATGTGAGACCCAGCCTCCATGTGTAGCCACGTGTTCTATACAGTCTAGCCGTTCCATCCTTCACTTTCAGCACGTGTCCTTTACTTCTCAAGCGGAAAACTCCAAAGATGGTGGCTGAACTACAGGAAGTCAGCTGTTCCAAGGAAAAAGACAAGTAAAAAAAACTCAACCTCAACACAACATTGACTCAATGTTTTGGCACTGGTGACAGTGTTTACTGAACAACACATATCCAGATATATATATATTCTATATTGAAGATATATCTCATCATCGTCTGCTCTGCTTTCACTGTTTACCTGTGACTTCACAATACACAAATAAATGAAAAAAATTGTATACCCAGTCACATTTCTATCGTGGTCACGTTAGTAATACCGTTTTTTACCACAGAATCTTGAAGCCTGCCGGGGGAAAACCCCAGTAGGTTATACAACAGCAAGAGCCCATCTCTTTAGTCCATTATACCTGTCTTAGAGGGTTCATACTTTGGCACACATACCGTACAGGTCCAATCTACACTATGTGGTCCATTAGAAAGCATGACATTTAGTTCCATCCTCTCACACTTCAGAAAACCTGTCACAAATGTCAGAAGGATGATTGTTAGCTAATAAGCAACCTTTGTCGTTATTACACTGCACATTCACGTACAGAAGTACAGAAGTTGACCCCACATGACCTATGGCAAAGTACAGTACATTTAAAGCAGTAATCTGACAATAAGGTCTCTCTGACAACCCCTTCAGGGTTCTAAAGAAGCTCTGGTCTTTGTGCTTTGTCATTCCAGAACATTCCATGGCCTCTATTTTGGAGTGTTAACATCATCTCCAACATGATTGGTGGGCACTGTGCTGGAAGTCATGACAACAACGACAAAACATTCATCTTTTAAAAAAATACAACAAACTCCATTAGGTTCCATTTTTTTAAGATGCAAAACTAAATTGATCGATATACTGTATTTAAAATGTCTTCCATTTGGGATCGGACTATCGTTGAAATTAATTCTTATTCTTCCAGTTCATAAAAAAAAAATTGGTTCTCATTGTAACAAAGAGCGGGAGATAAAATAGACCCTGAATCAAAATGACTGTCGGTTGGCAATGAGCTTTATACATTGTCGAGTGTGTCGCTGATCCTGGTCGAGTGAGCAAACAGAAACGGTGTACTCTGCCAGGGGTACAACTTTGAAATATATTCAAGTCTTTCAGTCTTTTCAATCTAGCTAGCGAGGGGCACCAAGGCTGTTCCTCGTAGAACACTTCATGGGATCGTATCATCTTTATTTCTTTGCATTGATTTGCATTGAGTTTCAGTGTTGAACTCCTGCCGCTCGTTCTCGCGTCGCCCTACAAAGAACGCTAGCGCTGGGCAGTCCACTGAGAAATCATTTAAAAAAATAAACACTACAATAAAATAGAAAACCCTCCTCTCCGGAATGACCCGTCTACAGGGGCCTCAGCAGTTCACCTGGGAGAGGGATAGGAACAGACACAGGGGTCGTCCAAAATGGCACCCTATACACTACATAGTGCACTTTTTTGACCAGGGCTCTGGTCGAAAGTAGCGCACTATGTAGGGAACATAGTTCCATTTCAGGTGCAGCCTTGGATTCACACACAGCTCTCCCTGGCCTTCTCGTCTGTGAGGAAAGACTTGAGCTGAGTAATGTCCACTGCCACCGCGTCTCTCTTGTGCATGGAAATGTCTTTTAAGTGGTCCTCGTCACTTTGGTCCTTGGCGAAATTAACAAACACCTGAAGACAAGAGAACACACACAGACCAGATGAATCAGTGTGCTATGCAAGCAGCGTTTGTTTCATTTGTATTTTGGTTTAAATGTTTTTATTTTTATTGTTCTATTTTGTACTGGCAATGAAACACTAATTTCATATATTTCATACCTATACAAGACCCCTCAAAAAACAACTTTATTTTAATAAAATTTTTAAAAAGAAGAATAATTGCTATGATAATCAAAATGTTTTCAACCAGCCCAGCGCTTACTTGGTCTAGTGTTGTCTGGGAAACGGAGTAGTCCTCAATGTGCAGCCACTCTTTGTTCTTGGCCAGGATGCTGAAGATGCGTGCCAGGGAGGTTTTGGAGGAGGACAGCTGATACTGCAGCATGTTCCTGTGCTTCTCCTTCAGAGTGCTGCCTGGAAGCTCCTTCTCAATGAACTCCATCACCGGCCTCAGGTCCGGGTCTGGTCCTGCCACCCGGAGGATGATGGTGTAGCCATCCCCAAATCTGAATGAAGAAACGCATAGGGATGATTAGCGTTAGCTCAATGTTGATCCAAAATGACCACCGTGCTTCTTCACCAATGTAGTGATTCACTACTGTACAGTAGGTAACTCCCATCTCTCCCTCTCTCTGTTCTTACCTGTTCTTTAAGTGCTGTACGCTGCCCAGGCAGCGGAACCTCCCATTGACCATGATGGCCATCCGCGTACACAGGGCCTCACACTCCTCCATACTGTGCGAGGTGAGAACCACCGATCGTCCCTCCTTGACGATACTGAGAATGCAGTTCCACAGAGCCCGTCTGGCCTTGGGGTCCATACCAGTGGTGGGCTCGTCCTGTCAGTCACAAAGAACAACACCACCACAGCCTGGTCAGACTAGGCCCAGGAACAAGTTGGTGTAGGAAACAACACCCTCTATTGCCTAGTCTATTGTTGACATCCTCAATGGAGAGACTGGTTTCTAGGTTATAGGTCGGGCTGGGAGTTTTCCCCCTGACCATGATGTGATCAGGAAAAACTCTGGGTCCTAGATACTGTAATAGGTATTGAACGTGAATTAAAGGTTGGCCCCGTTCACACACATTGATATACTGTAACGTACCATGACTGAATAACATTATAACGTTTGGGTATATGAACAAATTATAGTTAGTTAAAAGGCTCATAAAGTAGGCCTACTCACCAGGAAGACCACCGGGGGACCACCGATCAGTGCCATGGCCGTGGAGAGTTTCCTCATGTTCCCTCCACTGTAGCTCCCTGCTGCCTTGTCCACATACTTGATCAGGCCTAGTTTACGGATGCCCCACTCTGCCACCTGGACCAGAGAGAGAGAGGTGCCAAAGACATGATTAGACAAACAAGATAACAAGATCACATGCTATAGCCCACCAGGGCTGGGGTCAATTCCATCTCACTTCAGTCAATTCAGGAAGTAAACCGAAATAACCTGTCCTTAAAACAACAACTCGTCCTGAAAACAACAACCTGTCCTTAAAACAACAACCCGTCCTTAAAACAACAACTCGTCCTTAAAACAACAACCCGTCCTTAAAACAACAACCCGTCCTTAAAACAACAATCTGTCCTTAAAACAACAACCCGTCCTTAAAACAACAACCATCCTTAAAATAACAAATTGTCCATAAAACAAAAACATCTCTTTAAAACAATTACCTGCCCTTAATATGGACCAACAAAAAGGCAGAGACAAAGTCTCAAAATAAGGAGCATGACATAGTTACCCATCCTTTAACAGGTCACAAAATGTCACGGTTGTAA